>CANTFL010001107.1:0-42620 GCA_947650285.1 Hyaloperonospora brassicae | reverse complement strand
CCACCTTCTTTCAGCACTGCGCCAATCGCACAGCCCCGCCCATTCCACGTCAGCTGAGTTTGCGGTTGCAAAGCCGTTTTCAAGATGACTCTGACGCCGCAGCAACAGAATTCGAACGGATCTGGTTCATATTAAGCTCCATCTGCCAAGAACATTTGTGGACCGAGCGGAACTCGGCGGTCTTTAGAGGAGCCGTGACTACTCCATCCGCAAGTGTCCAAATGTACTGGACACGCGGTGTTCGCCAGCTACGGGCAATTGCAATACGCGAGCATCGAGCCGCGGCTACGGCCGTACGAGGGGCCCGACTTCATGCCTGTCTTGAACTTCTGATTCAAGAGCCCCGTGGACACCCGCCCTACGCGGGTGTCAGCCACGATCCGCTGCCGCGACCGGCGCTCATATCCTGGCTCAGGATTTTTCAGACCTCTTGTCCACATTAAATATGTCAATAGATGATCATGAAACTCCTCCTCAATGAACGACGTTCCCAATCAATCGGTCGAGATATTTCGACGTTCGGACGAAGGTCGCACACGGTCACGTGAACGTGCAGAGAGAAACAAAAGAGAGAGAGAGAGGCGGGGGGGGGAAGAGGAGAGGGGCTGTAGAGAGAAGATGGCCACGTGCTTCCGCCTGCTGCTGTTGCTGCAGGTGTTTGTTTTTTACCAGCAGAAAAGTGTCACAAATCAATGGTGTCGATGCACGCGCGTGGGGCAGTCGGGACGGCTGCGTCCTCTCCTTGTGCGACGTCTGTGGGGGGCATCCAGACCAGTCACCATGTGGAAAGCGTGTGAAATGGGCAGACAAACAGACAGACGACAGCCAACGACGACCGTGCGATGCGGAATGGATCCCAAGACTCGTCGTAGCCCGAAACCGACATCCTACCAATCCATACCCACAAGAACGACCCCATTTTCCTCTAAAGCTGATGAGTCAGTGGGCCCTGCCGATCGAGCAATGATCACTGCCCACCCACACATATCCACACAACGCTCTTCTACATAGACACCCGCCGTACTTGTCTCGGCCACGTGCGACTGCCACGGAAAGTCGAGTGGATCAGCTTTCATTGCCACTCGCCGTGTCCTCCTGTTCAAATATCGAGCACATCTCATCAACTTCGCACCGTCCATGACAACCGACGACGTCTGTCCGACTGAAGGCCTGTAGAAACACAAAGCTTCTGTTCGGGAGCCCCCCCCCCGCACGCACGGCACTGGGTTTACAGACAGTCAGCATGGTCGAGGCAGACAGCCCTGAGGATCCTGGTCGGGTCCATCGCAAGCGCGCGATGGCAAATCGCTGATGCCATCAAGCTGGAATTCAGGAACAGGTGGCGAAGGCTGGGAAAAACAAATCCGAGCGCCCGTCCTGGCTGATTTCCACGCCACCGACGATCGATCGATCGATCGATCGATCAACCACATGTACCCGGACGGACGGACAGTCTCCTGACCTTCTACGCACCCACGCAGCCACATTGCTACGCGGCCGTCATCGTCATTATCATCATCAACGTCCTCTTCATTCACTTTGTTTCTTGCTCGCTCCTTGTCCAACATGACACGCTACGTGCGACTCGTGGGTACTGCCACTGCAATAACGGCCCTCTTCACACGTGGGGTGTCCACAACAACAACAACAACAACAACAACAACGGGGACAAGTACAAGTCCACGAGTTACTAATCCGCCGGTCGACACCGACGAACTGCCATTGTCGTCGTCGGGTACAACTGCTCTAGCCAATCTGCCATCGCTGAAGCTCCATGTCGACCTGCATCGAACGGCCATGGCCTTGTACGGCGACACGGAGTTTGATGTATTGGCGACGCCCGTGTTGTCGAAAGATGGCACGCGCGTGCGCTACGACGGCTACGCTTCGTTTGTGGCCAGCCACTTGTGCATGACGTACGCCCTCGTGGGCGGGGCGCCGTATTTGATGACGAACGACAGCTCGTCGAATGCCGAAACTGTGCAGTGCATTCCGTCGTGTCAACTGCCGTTTGACGATATTCTGCCGGCGGTGAATCGAGCGACTTCGATCCCAAGTGCATCGATTGGGGGGAACCCCATTGAGTGTGCAGGCGGTGTGCTCTTGAAGACTTCGTTTGGCGGCATTCGGTACGCCATTTGCGCAAAAGGGCGCGAGGGGTTCACGGCGTATGCGAGCGACGTGACCATTGACGTCAAGTACCTCAAGCGCGCGGTGGTTGTCCCCGACATGAAGTTACCGAACGGGTCGACATGTGAGACAGTGGCCAAAGCCACGGCATTGACCCCAACGGGTCTCGCACTGGTCACTGGGAGCGACGTGCCGAAACCGCGTTCGAGGAAGCTCACGGCCGCGGCCCACCTGGCGATGCAAGGCTCGTCCTGTTCGTGTCAATCCACGCGTCGGCCGTGCCTGTTTTTCCACGGCCTGGGCAACGAAGTAGAGGAACCAGGTGTGCTGAAGTCGTCGCGGCATTTCGGATGGGACAAGATTCAAGGCCATGCCCCGTGCTGCACGTCGATCGAGTACGTGTCGCTCAACACCGTCGACTACGCCTGGACGAGCTCTATCCTGCAACAAAAGGTGTGTGACCGCGCGTTGTCCATGTCAGCGTCTTCGGATGCCTCGTCGCGGACAATCCGAGACACGATCTTGGTCACGCACTCGATGGGTGGGCTCATGCTGGCGGGGGCACTTGCCAACGGAAGGTGCCACCTCGCCCCGAGCTCGACGTGGGTTGCGCTCAGTCCTCCTATGATTGGCAGCATGGCGTCCGACCACCTCGTGGACTACTGCAAGCACGAAGTCCAGAACCTCGCGGTGGACATGATGTTCAACGGCAAGTGCCCCGTGCCCAAGTCCACGCGGTCTATTGTCTACGCGACAGAAAAGTACAGCAGCAAGCGGTTGGACGCTGCGTACGTTGCTGCTCAAGCGGCCTACCGCAAGCACGTGTATGCTGCCATGTGCAGCAGCTCGTACGTTGGCAACATTTCCAAGTTCCAGTTTAAGTACATTATGGGCGGCAGCATGATCCCGCACAAGTCTTCCGAGAACGACGGCCTCGTGGAGTTTGCCAGCTGCGCCGGTGGCATTCCACTGTCAGAGTTTGGCAAGACGCCGCACGACAGGTTCTACAGGTGTGAGTTGAACCACGCGGACACGGCGTTCAAGACGGGTGACGGGCTCTTTAAGAGCACGGTTCGACCGGTAACGTGGTTTGAATGCCTGCTGTAACCAAGTTGCAAGTGTAGGTGTGGGATCACTCTTGCGCGTGTTCGGGATGGAAGTGGATGCGTTTGTTTGGCACGAGCGAGTCAGTTGACATGGAGGGAGGACCTCTGGAGCATGGCACAGATAGAGGAGAAGGTCTACGACAACCATTTTGCAGGTGGATTCATTTGCATTGTATTTATGGTAGGTAGGTATGGGTAAGCTGTGCTTCGAAACGGTCCCTCGTTCGTTCGTTCGTTACGGCGTCTCGATTGACCACACTCTCCTTGTCCAATGCGTTCGGCCACTTTGGGCTCCAGCTTCCTGCCATCCTGTGTAAGTCAAAGGCTCGTATGGTCCGAAGGCGGCGCCACGCCAGAAAGCTTTACACCTGCAGAATGCGTGTCAAAGTGCCCCAGCTTGGTCTCATCTGTCTTGCGGTGCAATGGCTCTTGGTGGAAGTGCATCATGTACTGCGATGTAACGACGATGCGACAAACTGGTCAAGTAGCTTCTTCGACTGATCCGACGGTCGATCGAAACACAGTCGTCGCATCTGCACGTGAAAAAGTCATGGCTGCTGTGATCGTGTGCGTACCATACCATATGAAGAGCCAGCGAGCGTCTCTTGCAGCCGACACTCTTTGGAAACCAGCGAAAACAGGTGGGGACAGCCAACCAAACAAATTGCCAAGCAATCGTGAGCGGCTCGAATAGCTGTGCACGCAAATCACAACAGCACAGCGTGTTCCCAGTACACTGCACCAACTCGCATCGCTATGTTCAGTGCTCCAAAGTTCCAGTATCGACGCACCATCCGTTGCTTGCGCTTTGTCTTGCTCGAGAGAAACAGGATCCGTTTCTGCGCCATTAGAGACACTCGATCGTACTGCTGCTTCAAGCGGGTTGACGTCGCAAAAGTCCATCAGAGCAACGAGTTGCCGAAGGACTGACCCAAGCGAACACGATACCACGTACGAAGCAACACTTCGACCGTGACTCGACGCTCGGCCGCTCCAATGCTTTTTTATTGATTGTTTGTACCTTGCGGCGATTGTAAGAGCTACGGAGCATATGCATATGCCGACTTCATGTCGAGAGTCAGCATCCAGCAACCAATTTGTTATGCATGCACCGGCTTCCGATGACTCAAACGTGATGACTCAAACGTGACTGCATGCCTTCTTGCAGTCGATGCGTCGAGCGCAAAGCAAAGCGCCGCGCCACAACTCCATACACTGAGCTTGACCAGGCCCACTTCGTCTTTTCATTGCCGATATAGCCGTCGCCTTGCACTTCTTCCATCCTTTCAGACGATGCTAAAGATGCAAGGCATGCCGTCTCCTATGCCGACGTCACACATTTCGCTCAGCGGCAGTGGTGCTGCAAGGAAAAATCGTACATGACGTCCACAAAATAGTCGGCAGTCGAGTCGTCGCTATCGTACAGATCCAGAAACCGAATGTGGCGCGCCGACGACACATCCGAGCCGTAGCTGCACGGATAGTCGTCCACAAAGTCGTACTCCATCATCAGCGCACGATCTTCCATGCCCTCGTGAGCACTGCAGCTTGTTGACGGCTCGTCACTGTCGCTCTTGACACCCTTTTCTCGCGCTTCGATCTGCGCATTTGCTTTGGCTAACGCCTGTACCTCAGCAGCACGTCGGCGCGCCATTCGTTGTGCTTCAGCTTCCTTCAATTCCGCTTCAATCTCGTGGCAGTAATACTGACGCAACTCATGCAATGAATCGAACGGAATCGTTCCGATGAACGACTTATCCATTGCAAGGCGAAGGAGCGTATCGCAAACGCATTCGTCCCGATTGAGCAGTCCAGACCGATACGGTGCTGTCAATTCCTGCAGCGTTTCGTGCGAGAGCTTGAACATCTCATACACGTCCAAAGCATCGTGGCATGCCATAATCCGCGGTTGATTCAGCTTCAAGAGCACAAGGCCCACGCGCAGGAGCACGTGACTGCCTTCGCAAAAAAACACGTCCCAAATCCGCATCACGGGCTCAAACGGCAGCGTGTTCAGAAACAGACACAAGAACCACTTGAGCGTAAACGGCTCAAAGTCCACACCGAGCGTCTGCAAGTGACCCGCAAGCACCGGCAGCTTCTGCGTCACGAGGTCCGAAAACACGCGCTGGTCGGCCCGACTGCCAGTCATCGTCAGTGTGTGATACTGCGGCGTCAGCTCCTCGACAATCGCAGCGAGCACCCAAAACGCCTCTTCTTCGCCCATCTGTTGCAGCAGCACAGCTGCCAAGAAGTTCATGCTCTGGCAATAGCCCACGGTCGGATTCCGGAGCGAATAGGCCTGCAAGACCCGTCGCAGTTCGCCAAACGGGTCCGCTTCTGCTCCTTCTTGCGACGCGTTCATCGACTCGCTCAGCGCCAGTGGAAACGTCCGCGGCAAGTCCTTCTCAATGTCCATCTCGGCGCACTTGGTCAATGTATGCAGACGGTGCAAAAGCGACGGGTACGACTCGGCGGCGGCGTGGCGCAGCTCGGCCGCTCCGCTGCACACCCACCAGACCGGTCCCCGCAAGTGCGGCGGCACACCGGCTTTCAGCATGGCGTCCAGCTGGCGCGATTGCAACAGGAGCTCGGCCGCGGTCGTGAACGCCGAGAATGCGTTTTTGACCACTTGGGCCGGCATTTTCGACGACTCGGCTGCCGCGTCAAGAGTGGTGTCCAATGCGGACGTGAGAAACCGCTTGTGATTGGCTCGCCATTTTTGACACACGCGCGGAGACGACCAATCACGCGCCGCGAACCGCTCGCGCCATTTTGCCTGACGCAAACGGGACAAGTGCTCGGCCGCGTCCAACTCGCTCGCGGACCGGCGCTCAGTCTGCACGAGACACTGCAGCACGTGGCGCTCGCAGCTGCACGCGAGCGCTGTCGCTACGTCGTCGTCAACGTCGTCTCCTTCTTCTTCTTCTTCTTCGCTGCGCTTCTCGTCGGTGTCCAGCGCCCGCGCCGCTCGGGACGCCGTAGTCGATAGACGAAACCGACGCGTCGGTCGGAAACACGCGAGCTGCTGCCCGTGCGCAGTGGTCATTATTGTCGTCTGTAGGTGACGCGACTCGGAGACTGCTTCAACCGCCACGGGCGCTGCTGCTTTGTCTCTGGCCGAGTGTGAGTCAGTGAGTGTGGGAGTGGGTGTGCGTGTGTCGCATAGGGCGGTCGTGTCGCCGAGCGTGTCCGCTAAAGTACGACACCGACGCTGCTCGTGTTCGATCAAGTACGAAAAACCGACACCTCGTGTCAAAAACACAACACGGTCGATGCGTGGCGCAAAGTGTCGCGCGACTGTGTGTGTGTGTGTCAAGTACTGTTGGTACCGGTTGCTTGTCGGTAGTGGTACGAGTGCCAGTCGGTACGTGTGACAAAACACGGTAGGGAGTAAAAGGAGCCTGACGAAAACGATGCTGCACCGCTTGTTGTCGGCGGGTGCGCGGCCGCTGCGCCGCTCGTTGCACGCGTCGGCGTCTCGTTCGTTTCTCGTGCGGTCGCTCGACGACGTGCGGCAGAGCTCTCGCGTCGTCACGAGTGGTGCAAACAATGCGCTCGAGACGCGGTACGTGTGTGTGTGTGCGTGCCCCGTGCGCCGCTACCTCTCTCTCTCTCTCTCTCTCTGTTTAATACCCTGTCATACTTAATACTGACTCTTTAATCTGATCTTAGCCGCTACCTCGTCCGCAACGACGAGTGCGGGTTCTCAATGCAGCAGGAAGTGCTGCAGAAAGGCGCGTCCGTGCGGCTCGCGTTTCCGAACCACGTGTTTGCGCTGCTGGTGACGCGCGGCGAGGGCCGTGTGCGGCTGCTGGACGGACACGACGGCTCTGGTCAGACGACGCATAGTGTGGCCGAAGGCGCTCTCGTGGCGCTCAATGCGGCCGAAGCGATCGAACTCGAAGCAGTGAGCGACGAGCTGCACGCCGTGAGCGTCATGAACCCGCCGCTGTATGGCGTCGAGCAGGCGCACGCGACGACGGGCGTGTTCCCGGCCGTCGACGCCGATGGCGAAGAGCTCGAGAGCTTTGACCTCGCGGGCGTCAGTCGTTTGTTTACAGCGCCCGAGTCGCTGAAAGGCGGAAGTGCGCCGATGAAAGACGACCCGCTGTTCTGATACGGGGCGAGGGGGCAGCTGGGGGGGGACGAGGGCCGGGGACAAGGGCTGAAGGTGCAGTGGACGCAGGTGCGAGTCAAGACGGCCGATGGTGTGGATGGTGAAGATGGAGTGATGGAGTGGAGCAGGTGATGGAGTGGAGCAGGTGATGGCGTGATGAAGTGATGGAGTGGAGGTGGATGGTGACGGCGCTCTATTGTTTGAGTGATTGCCGGTCCATTTGTCAGTGTATGCTGTTCGTAGAGAGGCGCGCAGTCGACTTGAGAGGAAGAGTGGATGTGTCTTGCGCTGGCAGCCGAGTGAACACGACGTTGCGGCTCCACAAGTGCCGTGTTACAATTCCTCGGTCGGTCTCGTTGCGCTGCTCTGCCGTTACTGCCGCAATGGGTCTGTAGTAGTGATCGCAGTCCTCGTGTTGGTGCTGGTGTTGGTTTTGCGACAGCTACAGCCACTGCGACAAGAGCAATGGGCTTGCCGCGGTCTCGATGGACAGGGTACTCGAGCCATCTACACGTTGCCGTATTTCCGTGACGAGACGTGCGTGCACACACACGCACACCGCGTCGGGGTTTCGTCAGCACAGAAGCTACGTCATCCTTGGATGCATAGCTTCGTAGAGAAACCCGACCGCCTGTGTGTACACAGAGGGGTCCCGTGGGTCGTAGTGCGCGCCCTCTACCCGCAGCATCGTGCACGGTCCCGCGTACTTGCGCGCGAGCTCTTCGCTCTGTTCGCTCGACACGTAGCGATCCCCACTGGCCGTGATAAACAGCGCCGGCGCGTAGCAGAGCTCGACAAAGTCCACGGGCCGCAGCAGTTCCATGTCGACGTCCGTGCGCTTCTTGACGCTCTTGTGGATCGCTGCCGTCGCCACTCGCAAGACCGTCTTGGGCACAGCAAAGCCCTCGTCCTGCATTTCCCGCAGCACGCCTTCGTTCACGTCCTTTATCGACGCGTAGCCGCCATCGAGCACCAGCGCGCGGATCGGCTTGAGCCGCTGTCGCGACTCGGCGGTCCGCAATGCATGCGGCAGTGTCTGGAGCTTTGCCTGCATCGTCTTACTCGCTGCGCCAGCTGCTCGAATGGCGACGTTCGTCACGGCAGGGAACACGCCCATGCTGTGGGCATAGAGACAGACGTCCGAGACCGACGCGTCGCGCTCGACGCTCTCGAGCACTGCCACGAGGTCCGTCGCTTCGTTCCAGCCCATGGTCACGTACACGCCGTCCGAGAGGCCCGAGCCGCAGCAGTCAAAAGCCAACACCGAGAAGCCGTACTCGAGCGCCGCGTCTCGAACCCGCAGCGCGTCCTGCCGCGAGCCAATGTTCGAGTGCAAGTAGACGAGACACGACGTGACAGCCGGCGACGCCCTCGTGCTGCTGCTCGTAGCGCCAGTCGCGCGCTGAGGTCCGCACGGGAAGAGCTGCCAGTGCGAGCAGCGCACGCGCAGCCCGCGCTCGTTCACGACCGCAAAGTCCCGACGCCTCGTCTCCATTGCGGTGCGGCCGTTCGGCTGTGCGCTTTCACTGTCCGTCGTGCGCAGTGCGACGTGGAAGCGCGCGGGGCCGAGTTCCTGGACGTCGTACAGCGCCCGGTGCGGGCGGATCAGGAGCTGCACCACGTCGCGGTAGCCCTGGCCCAGCAGCTGCTTGACGCTGGCGTCGCCCGTGCCGCCGAGTCGCTGGAGCTCGGCCTCCATCTCACCGTCGGCAAAGATCGCCATCTCACTCGACACGCCGTTGCCCATAGTTGACAAACACGTCGTCAATTGATTTGTCAATTGGTCTGTCTGTTAGTCAGTTGGTCAATTGGTCAGTTGGTCAATTGGTCAGTTGGTCAATTGGTCAGTTGGTCAATTGGTCAGTTGGTCACTTGGTCAGTCGATTGACGCCGACTGATGTTGAAATGGTGACTCATCTTGTGCTTTTTTGGTCGTTGAGGGGTTTGGTTGTCGACTTGAGGTGGCGGTGTCTGTGTCCGTGGGTGTGGGTGCGAGAGTCAGAACGAAACCGGTGGTGAAGCGGTATGGATTTGGATGGGAGGACGAGGGACGATAGTGTGTTTCTCGACGCATGACGCAGCGTTAAGTGCGGCATAGAACGAGGACGGAACGTGGCGCGACGATTCGGTCGCGCGTTGCATTTCTTTGCCAGTGTTTTGGGCTCGCAAACGTCACGAGGGTATGGACGAGAGGAGTTTGAGGGACAGATGGGGACAAAAGAAAGGCAATGGGTCGATGGATGGATCGATGGATGGATGGACGACGTTTGCTTTCTTGTCGATACGTCGTGACGACGTCGTACGGACGATGCGAAGAAAGGCGAGCGACGAGTGTGCGTACGTGACGTTTGGTAGTGACCGAAGATATAACGAGGATACAGCAGGCGCTAGTCGAGAGAATGACGTGATGGATGGACAGCTCGACGGTGGCTATCGGCAGAGAAAGCTTCTGCTTGTATGGACTTGCGGTCGCCTGTTTCTAGAGACGTGCGGCAACGTGGCGTGACGCGTCGGATCGTGTCCCTTGCATTCGACAGTGGTCGGGATCGAGCAGACCACCGACGGGTTGGGCTTTCCATAGTTCCAGTTCGTCGACTGACTCGACACGCACCTGCCAAGACATGGCATGTGTGCATCTCTCGTCGGTCTCAGGGGTCTGTTGGAGCTGACTTTATTGCGTCGAGCGGCCTCTTTCTGCCTCGATCGTCACGTGGAGAGGGCGAGTAACAGTTCGGACAAAAGCGTTTCGCGACCGTTTGTCGATATCGATCCCGTCGTGTCCGTTACAACAGTGTGAGGCCTTTACCGGCACGATGACCTGTGCGAGACGACAGATGACCCGATTGCATCAGCCCACGCGAGTTGCTGGCAGCCATCAAGTTCGTTCGGAACAACAATGGCGAGCGAGGGCGAACGACCGTTTCCACTCTACCAGATACTCGTGTTCGTAGGCACTCGTCGTCAAAGAAGTCACGTGTGTCCCAACCGCAATCGTGCACCGACATCGTGCGGGCACGTACGAGCTCTCTCTTAGGTGGGAGTAGCACACTCCACTCTCTGGCAAAAAAAAAGTGGTGACCCCACAAGAGCAGGACGGCCCGACTCGGGTCGCAAAACTCCCATACCCCCCGCTAGGGTCCACACCCGCGTAACACTGCCAACCTTCCGTCCCCACCTCGTGCACAGTGCAACAGACCCCAACAAGACCGACAGAGTCCGCGAACCACACCAGCTCCGAAACGACACGTTGCGACGACACGACGCACAAGCGCTCGTCGTTTCGATCCAGACGACCCAAACCACAAACCACAAATAACACACCACAAATAACACCCCCAACACCCCTCTCCCTCTCTATCCTGATGGCTACACCCTCGAGCCCCGCGTCAACTTAGTCGAAACCCGTCCCACTCTGCGTCAGTCCTGTTCACGCCATGACAACGTCCTGTCCGTCCTGCGGCACCGGCGCCCCGCCCGGCAGCCGCTTCTGCGGCCACTGCGGCCACTATGTGCCGCCCACTGCTCCTGTCGCAGCGTACGTGTCGAACGCCACCAGTCGCCGGCCGCCGTCCCCCGTCCGCAGGCGCGTCGCGTCGACCGCTCTCACGTCGCCGCCAGCGACTCGACCGAAGCCGAAGCAAACGGACCGACGCCACGCGGCCGTCCCGTCGGCTGCGGCCGGCGACGAAGCTGCGGCTATCTACAAACAGCTGTTGGCGGCCGTGCGCGGGGCGAACGCTGCGCAGCACGAGGCGGTCGTCGCGGCGTTCAAGTCGGACTGCCGACGCTATGGACAGGGAGAGCTGCGCGCGCGCGCGTTGCTCGACCGCCTGGCGACGTACTTTGGGGGAGCGCTCCTGTTGGATCCGATGCTGCCGCAGCTCGCGCGGCTGATTCCCGACGATCACAAGCGCAGGAAACTGCTGCGCGTGCACGCGAAACAGGCGCGTGCGCGAGCCAACGAGCAGGTGGCAGACGCGACGCTTTCGGGTCGGGTCGAGCGCCGCCGTCGGGGTCCGCTGTGTGGTGCAGTGACGAACCCCAATTTGTCGCGGCAGCTCGCGCGGACCCGACGGACGCAGTCGAACGCAGACGGCAGTCGCAGCAGTGACACGTCGAGCAGCACGAGCGGCGAAGTGGCGCCAGTTGCAACGTCGTGGGCCACGACGCGAGCGAAGACAGAGCCCGTGGCGTGTGCGATTTGCAGCGACGTGTTTGACATGCAACGACGGCGACACGCGTGTCGCAAGTGCGGCGCGAGTGTGTGCCACTTGTGTTCGCCCGCGAAGATGCTGCTGGCGCCGAGTCAAGTGGCGAGCGAAGAGCGACAGAAGCAGAAGCAGAAGAACAAGTACGATCCGGCCCACCCGCAACGGGTCTGCACGATCTGTGCGCCCGTGCTGCAGTGTCTGCAGCACGGGCTGAGTGCACAGTACGCCAACTGCCACAAGGAGAACCCGCACGAGGCCAAGACACGACTGCACCTGCCGTTTAGTCGGTCACTGGAAAGCGCGTGCCGCTCGGCAGCAGACATTGTCGGGAATTTCTTCCGACCAGGTTTCGGTGCAGCCAGTGACCGGTACATTCCTGCGGCGTTCCTCAAGCGAGCGCGCGGCATTGCGTTCCTCACGGTCGTCAAGGCAGGACTGCTCCTTACCGCCAAAGTCGGCACGGGGGTCGTCATTGCGAAGCTCGACAGCGGCTCGTGGTCTGCGCCATCTGCCATTGGAACTGCGGGCATTGGCGGTGGCCTCGAAGGCGGAGGCGAACTGATTGAGTTTATGATCATCATGGGCTCTGCGAAAGCCGTCAAGGTGTTTCACCGGACTCAGGTCAACGTCGGTGGTGGCCTGAGCTTGGCAATTGGGCCGTACGGACGCGACGCACTGGCGCAGGCCGCAGCGAGTCGCGGCGGGTTCAATGCGAACTACAGCTATTCCCACAGCAGGGGACTGTTTGCCGGCCTCTCGCTGCACGGCGCTGTCATTACGGCGCGCACGGAGATGAACCGCAACTTTTACGGCCAGCAGCTGACACCGGAGCAGATCCTGAGCGGCGCAGTGCCTCGTCCGCGCGCTGCGCAGTGTCTGTACGATGCCATTGACGGGGCCATGAGAGGAGTCGCACGCTTTGAAGCTGCGGGGAGAGAGTCGCAACGGCGCTCGTCACTGGCAGCCGCCGATGCAATGGGCCGTTGCAGCTCGTGTCGGTGCAACCAGTTCGTGCTCAAGGCCTTTTCGAAGAAGTGCAAGACGTGTGCCCATGTGCACAAAGCGGCCAAGTAGAGCAAGTCGACGCCTGGCGACGTGCACGCGGACGACGTCGAGAGACGGCGTATAATTTTGGCACTCGAGACATATCGATAGTGCATTGCATCGTCCATCGACGCGAGTGCTGTTGTAGTAACGACCGATGAGTCGATCACTACTGACGTGTGCTTTTTCTTCATTGACACGGAGTGATACGTTTGACTGACTATTTCTTCGACGCGCATGAGGACCTCATGCGTCACCGTCTCTCGCTTTGTTTAAAATCGCTTTTTCCTGCCCGACACTACTACAAAGAGAGAGAGAGAGAGAGAGAGAGAGAGAGAGAGAGAGAGAGAGAGCGAGAGCGAGAGAAAAAAAGCAAAAGCAACCGTGCGGGCCCCACCTTTTATCCGTATGTTCTTGCACTATCTCGATAGTATACGATCGATCGGATCGTTTGTATTTCTACTCGACACCTGCGTTTCTAAGCGATTCACACACCTCTGACGGTCATGACCGACCCGCGGAAGCGCCGGCGCTCTTCTTCGCGCTCTCGTTCCGCGAGCAAACGACCAGCGGCAGAGCTCAGCGGCGAACAGCGTCAGGAAGCAGAGCGCATTGCGGCCATTGCCCAACGAGCAGAAGAGCGCGCGGCGCAGCGCACGAGTGAGCGTCGAGCGACGCGCGAGGACGACGCAACTGCGACTTCTGCTGCTGTGGGCACGCGGAAGCTGCCGCTGAGGATCGGAGAAGCGGCTCGAGCGCTGCAGGAGCCTCTGGCGAAGCCGACGTTCCTCTCGAAAGCGCAGCGACAGCAGTTGGCGCTTGAGCAGCTCGAGAAGAAGCGGCAGGAGGTGCGTTGACGCACGTCTCTCTCTCTCTCTCTCTCGATGTCTCTCTCTGTGTCTGTGTCTGTGCGTCTGTGCGTCTGTACCTGTACATGGAGAACGCTGTGCTGATCAACTGAGTGCTGTGTGGGTATACTGTGTACACGACTGGCGCAGGTGGAGAAGCAGCGGACAGAGGCAGAAGCCGCTCGACGCCACTTTCTCCAGCGTCAACGGACTGAACGGGAGCAGGAACGGGCGCGCGCCACGCGGTCTCGTGGCGACGGTTCGAGTCGAGACGACCGCACGAGGACGAGCGCGAGAAACGCGCGGCAGGGCGCAGTCGTGACTGCGGATGCAGCGCGCAGCAGAGACGAAGCGGCGTCGGCGTTGCTGGACCCGAGCGAAGCAAAGGCCCTGCAAGCGCTGAAGGATCAGTACTTGGGCAAGACCGTCAAGAAGAAGAAAGTGGTTAAGGCGAGCGAGAAGTTTTCCAAGATCTTCCAGTTTGAGTGGGAGGCGTCCGAGGACACGAGTGCGGATTTGAACCCGTTGTATGCGAAGCGCATGGACGTGAACCTGCTGTTCGGACGAGGCTATCGCGCTGGTGTGGACATGCGTGAGCAGCGCAAGAAGAACTCGTTTCTAGAGGAGCTCAGCCAGAAGCGCCAGAAGGAACAGCAACTGGCCGATGAGACCAACAGCAGTCTGACGAGCGCGCAGATTGCCGCTCGAAAGCACGACCGCGAACGTGCTCTGCGCAGTATGCAGTCTCGCGAGCGGGACCGCATGCAGGAGATGGCGTCGCGAGAAGCCAAGACAATGGGCACGCACTGGTCGGAGAAACCGCTGCAGGAGATGAAGGAGCGCGACTGGCGCATTTTTCGTGAAGACTTTGACATAACGCTGAAAGGCGGTCGGGCTCCCAATCCTCTGCGCAAATGGGACGAAGCCGGCGACGTTCTTCCCGATGCTGTGTTCAAAGCGATTGACGAGATGGGCTTCAAGCGGCCGTCGCCTATTCAGATGCAAGCCATTCCCATCGGCCTGCAGAAGCGCGACATCATTGGCATTGCTGAGACTGGTTCAGGCAAGACTGCTGCCTTTGTTATCCCCATCATTGCGTACATTTACTCGCTTCCAGCGACGATGGTCGCGCGAACTGGCGAGCAAGGTCCGCTAGCGCTGGTCATGGCACCCACCCGCGAGCTGGCTTTGCAGATCGAGCAGGAAGCCATCAAATTGTGCAAGTACACGAGTGTGGGGCTGCCTGAAAAGCTGAGCCCCGTCAAGACGCTGTCCGTTGTTGGCGGACAAAGTATTGAGGACCAGGGGTTTCGGCTCCGCGAGGGCGTGGATGTTATCATCGGCACGCCCGGTCGGCTCATGGACTGTCTGGAAAGCCACTACCTCGTGTTGAATCAGTGCAATTACGTCGTGCTGGACGAAGCGGATCGCATGATTGACATGGGTTTCGAGCCTCAAGTGGTGGCCGTGCTGGAAAACATGGGCTCGCTGCTCAAGTCCGAGAACGAAGAGGAGATGGAACAGCAGCTTACGCTTGCAAATGGGGGCCAGGCAGGAGGAGAGCTGCAGCACCGCCTTCGCGTCACCACTATGTTTAGTGCCACAATGCCTGTCGAGGTGGAGCGGCTGGCAAAGACGTTCTTGCGGCATCCTTCGATCGTGAAAATCGGTGACGAGGACTCTGGCAAGAACAAGCGGATTGACCAGCGCGTGATGTTCATGAACGCGGGCAAGAAGCGCTCGAAACTGGTAGATGTGCTGCGTGATATCCTCAGCACGCAATCAGTCCCGATGCCGCGATCTCGGAAGGAGAAGGTTGTGGATGGCGCCAAGATCATTGTGTTTGTCAACATCAAGAAGGAATGTGACTCGGTCGCCAAGTTCATTTCGAACGAAGGGTTCCGCTGCACCATCTTGCACGGTGGCAAGACGCAGGATCAGCGCGAGGAAAGCCTCCGGATGTTTCGCGAAGGCTATTGTGACATGCTCGTGGCAACGGACGTGGCGGGACGAGGGCTGGATATCCCAGACGTGACTCACGTTGTGAACTTTGACTTGCCGTCCAAGATCCAGAATTACTCGCACCGGATCGGTCGTACTGGCCGTGCCGGTAAAGATGGTGTAGCCATCTCGTTTCTCACGGACAACGACGAAGAAATCATGTTTGACCTCAAGCAGTACCTCGTGTCCACGGAAATGCCCGTGCCAAGCGAGCTCGCAAACCATCCGTCTGCCAAGGCTGCTCCTGGTGCTCGCGACGAGAAGGGCAATGTCATTGCGCGGTCCAAACGCGACACGGTCATTTACGCCAAGTAGCTGCAGCAAACAGTCGATGCACTATAGCGGGACGCTCATCGGACACCAATCCCTTTCAATGCCAACGCTCTGTCTTCTTCCCTCTTCTTCTCTGCTGTTACGTTGTGGCTGTTGCTGCTCATGTCATTCAGCTTCGGTCCGACAAAACAAAGCGCCTTCACACCTGACGCATGTCGGTCCATTCGAGTCAGGTACCTGCACCAAACCGCCACCTTCTTCTGCGACTTTGTGTTCAGCCGATCTCAATCGATACGCCCACGTGGTGCGAGTCGCTGTCATAGTGCCGCAAGTCCATTTGCGCTGCTACGCGCGTCTTCAAGTGCTTTGACGTGCGCCACTCGAACGCGCCGATACAAATGCCGTCGGACCCGATCGAGCCAGACACAGTCTCCGTCGGACTCAGCGCGTACTTGCCCAGCACCCTCAGCGACCGATTGTCTCTTCTGCTGTCGCACACAAACCTCGAGCTCAGTGCCAAAAGCGGTGACACGGTCTGCGTCAAGTCCAATTGCACGGTCCGTCCACCGTCCTTTCTACCCTCGCCACATACACACACACACACAAAAAGAACCAGCATACCCAAAAGCGCACCATACGCCCACATTTCACCCAAGAAGACACATTTCACCCAAAAAACGACATCATCAAACACCACCAACACAAAAACACAACAACACAACAGCACAACAACACAAAAGCGTCACGAAACAGTCCGTATCCCGAGGTGACATGTGACATCCCCGTCTCAGACACACACACACACACCTCGTCGTCCATTTTGTCCGACCGACCGCTCGCTCCCACTCACACTTGCAGCAGCGTCGACAGCCCGTCGTGCAAGTAACTCGCACTCACGTCCAACGTCGTGCACCGTCCGCGGCGGTCGCTCCGGTCGAGTCCGACGTCGTACGCCGCAGCGCCGCCCGCGGCCCACCTGTCCCAGCGCCGCCACAGCGCCACCGCTACGGTCGGCCCATTGACCACATCGACGCAGACGTCGGCACAGCCGCTCCGACTCGCGTGCGTCGCCCCCAGACGCGCAAACGACAGCGGCACTTTCTCTGTCGCCGACTCGTGCGCGTCGAGCGTCCAGCAGAGCGCGTCGCTCGTCTGCAGCTGCGCGTGCAGCGACAGGCGGCGCGACGACGAGAGGCAGACGCGCGACGTCGTCATGGGGTTCCACTGGCTCTCGCACACGAGCGCCGACTCGACGCGGCGCCGGCCACGAGGCGCGACGCCCGACGCGACGGCGCCCGTCTCGAGGGTGAGGCGCGTGCCGCGGGGCGTGCGGGCGCGGACCGATAGGGCGTGGAGCGCGTGCGCGCGGGGCTCGAGGCGCTCGTCGTGCAGGCGCAGGTGCGCGGCGAGGAAGTCGTCGTACATTGTGCTCGAGGCGCTCGCGGGGCGGGGGGACATGGTCGGGCCAAAGTGCACGACCGGATGGGTTGAGGGAGGGGGAAGTGGCGGTGGTGGTGGTGGTGGTACCGGTTTTAGTCTTTCTAAAATGGACCATTGTGCTGTAGCGTGTCGGTAAACTATTGCGGGTGGGAGCTTTTTAGTATACGCATCGTGTAAATTACAGACGGTCGAGAGATGAGAAAGATAGAGGAAGCGAGCGGACAAGTGATTGTCTGTTTGAGCGACGTGGGTGGGAGCTTTTAGTATACACATCCTGTGAATCAGCGCAGTCAGCACGTCGCCCTATTGACGCACACCGTATCGGACGAACATCATGAAAATCGATTGTCGCAGTAGCAGCAGACAAGAAGAGGCACTGCTGCTTTGCATTGTCAGTCGCTGTTGACGCCAGGACGTGTTCGTTCGACAAACGATCGGTAGCAACTGAACATGTCTTCGGTCGCGTGGTGCAATGTCTGACGTGCAAGTCAAGCTGAGCTGCTCATCTGAGTACAGAGTTGGCTCAGACCGATAGTTCGCTTCCACTGGGATCCGACAAAGCATATCTGTGTATGGCTTTCGGTGGACAATCCGGTCGAAAAACACGTACTTGCGAAGCCATAAGCGTGAAGACTTTGTCCACACCGAACGTCTGCAGTCCGCATGACAGGACTGCAACACGCGTACGCGCACTGGAGGACGGCGCAAAGTCGCCTGCACTCTGCAACTTGCTGCACTCCATCCCCTTGCGAGCATGTGCTCTCGTTGTCTACGTGCTAGTCTTACTGTTTTGGTAGTCGCTTTCGCGGCCAGCATTGACCCGCAACTGAAGTGCGATGGTCACGTCCTTCCAGAAAAGCTCAGCTACGAGCGGTACATCTCGCAGCTCGTTATGCCAACGACAATAGCGTCCGTCGACACCGATCCGCTTGTGCTTGGCGGAGTAATTGTGCCGGTTGGTACAAAGACGTATACAACCGGCGTGCGCGCAACCGCCAACGGTACGGACTTTTGCGGCGGTTCGCTCATCACGCCGACGCACGTGCTTACGGCTGCGCACTGCATGGCTGGAGACATCCAGTACGTCTCAGTTGGCACTCACTTTGTCAGTGGCACTGACGATGGCGAGCAACTCAGGGTCGTCACCCAGACTCGCCATCCCAAGTACGTGAGTGCAACCAACTCGTACGACTTTCTCGTGCTAGAGCTGGAGAAAGCAAGCTCGTTTCGTCCTGTAGCGCTTCCGAAAGCAGACGCCAATTTGGGCGTCATCGACAGTTATGGCAATGCGACCGTCATGGGGTGGGGGGCGCCTTTTCAAGGCGGACCAATGTCCACCGAGCTACTGCGTGTCGACGTTCCGTTGGTGAACCACTCGGTGTGTGCGAAGGTCCTCGACGTGGACAACACAATGCTTTGCGCTGGCGGAGGGATCGACATGGATTCGTGCCAAGGCGATTCGGGTGGACCGCTCGTTCGAGAACAACTGGCGGAAGATGTGCTTATCGGCGTCGTGAGCTGGGGCAACGGATGCGGACGTGCAGGGTACCCCGGTGTCTACGCGCGCGTGTCGATTGCGACCGAGTGGCTGTCCCGCGTCGCGCCAGGGGCGACGTATCGCTAGCAGGAGAAGAAGATTGAGAGCCCACGAGTTACGTGAAAGCAGCTAAGCATCAATACTGAACGAAATGAAGCGACGTTCAGGTGATTGTCGGTCATTGCAATCGAAGCCAAACGCTGCTCGTGGACGACGTCGTCATAAAGCGAGCGCATCGCGAGCGGACTTCGTGTGCACGAGAGGAAGTAGGTTACAGAGTTCTTGCAGTCTGGCCAAGCACGAGTCTGTCGACAAGTCTGTGTACGCACGACTTTAGTCCGACATGTGAATGACAATCGTCTTTGACACGCATCCTGCATCCTAAGAAGATGCTAAATATATAGAACAGCTCAGACGCTAACGTTTTTCTCTATCGTGCGGGTGGGTGAGGAAAACATTCAATCCGCGAATAACGAACGAGGTCGGTGGGTACAGTATCTACTCGGAGAGCCTCGTGAAAAGAATATTCCGTCGGGATGGACACGAAACTGGATTTTACAGACAGACAGGCAGACAGACAGGCAGACAGACAGACCCCCTCGAACGAATGGTCCAGCTGCTTCTGAGCCTGCAGCGTCATTCACCGACAGAAACAGGTCCAGTGTATCTCGACTTGGGGGAACAGTCAGCATCAACTGTGCACCTGATCTACTCACTCGACAGCGCTCGACGTCCTCTTGAGCATGCGCGCAGCGAACCTCATCGTCTCCGTTGTAGTTGTTGCTGTCCTTCATGGCAGGCACCACGAAGCTCTTGCAGCGACAAAGTTGGGCGACGAAAAAGATTCGTCGCAGCGCGCGGTCACGAGTGTCTTCCGTACGTCGGAGGCTCCTCCCCCCATGGCTTCGACTGCACGCCACTTCTTGAGCGGTGAGGTGGTGAGCCCATCTGAAGAGCGAATGGGTGTGGAAAAGTCGATCATGGAAAAGGCTGTTGGGTTTGTGCCAAACGCGGTCGAGAAAGTAAAAGATTTCTGGAAGATACGATGGCTACGGGGGCAGATAGCCAAAGATCGTAAAGCGTTTGCACCGTTTCTCAAAAAGGGTATTACCCCCCGACACATGAGTAAAGCGTTACGGCTTCGGGAAGACGCCACGCGCGAGAATGATCTTAATATGCTGTCATATTACGAGGCGGAGTATGAGAAGCATGTTCTACGCAAGAAGCGCGCACGAAAGAGCAAGAAGTAGACTCAGATAATCGAGTTCGTGTAGTTGCGTCTGCTCGCTGTGCATGCTCGCATCTTGGCCCGATAGGCAAGAACACGGCTGCAAGCTCAAAAGTCCACATGATCGTATTTTCGTCTTCCTGCCTGCCCCATGCGGCGCTCATTTGGCTGGCCTGCTCACTCGAGCCGCCAGCTGCTACCCAATGCTCTTGCCGTTAAATAAATGTGTGGTCGCTTACGTGTCTCCCCTTGCATTTAGTGAAGCGGTCACGTGACACATAGATGTTGACTGGGAAACGGACTGACGAGGAGAAAGGCGTGATGGAAAAACAAACGGTTCTCGTCAAGTCGGCGACCGTGGACCTGAAGTAAAGCCAAGTGGTGCCTCCGTGTTTTCCATGATGGAACAACAGCAAATCTCATTGTCCTCTGGCTTAGTATCATACTACGTACGGTGCTGGCGCCAGAGGCTTCGACACGGCAAATGCATCTTGTTGTCGTGCCAAAATGGGTACCTTGTCATCAGAATCCGTTGTAGTGTCGCTCGGTAATGCCATACTGACTGTCTCAGGAACCTCGAGTGAATATGCAGATGGACAATCCCGAACGAGTGATGAACGGTCACTGTGGACAGCCACGCAGTTGTTTGCAGCCGATATGTGCGAATGGGTGTTATCGAGATGAGATGACTACCAAATTGTCACGATGATGTCCCGGGGAAGCTCATTTCATTCAGACTAGTAGCTGGCAGGTACAGGATGACTTTCGTGCGAAGCGACAGACTCGAGCAAGTTGGACAGCAAACCGTATTCCAGGCCTAGCGGTATCGCTGACAAAATTGTTCAGGAGCCAGCAGCATACTCGTCCGTGACGGTACTTTGTTGCGTCAAAAACGCGACGTCTCCTTCATCGTTCTCTGCGTCTTACAAGCAAGAGAAGCTTTTCAAGACCTCGAAGTCCCTGTCAGGTCTACCGGTATCGCAGTCGCTGCAACGCCACATCGTCATAACCATCGTTTTCTCGCCCTCCCAGTGACCAATCGTTGCTGTCGCTTAGGCTAGTCGCTCCCGTCGTCTATAAAGTGCTCTGTCCCTTCCTCCCGTGGTGCATCCCAAAGTGCACTATCCTCGCTTCGTCGCCATAAATATGCCCGTGAAGGAGCTCGTCAAGACACGCCTTGATCCATCTTTGTCGTCCATACCTTGAACACCAGAACATTCGTCCACGAACTTGCAGAACTTAGTAGCCAGCCATGTGCTACAGACCATCGGTGCCACCAGAAGCGTAAAGTTCGCAAGCCTGATCAACCACCTGCAGTCGTTTCACATCGTGTACGGATACCTGCACGACTGCGACTCGTTATCGTCTTGCTCGATTGGTTATGCTCACATCATTACGCCAATTTGTTGCAGCACTGCCTCGATGTACCTGCTTCCGCCGCTTTCCCACTTGGTCTTCACTATCACCAGCACCCAGCAATTCAGCCCACAAGCAAATTGACGCCACGACCTCACAGGCAGTCAACCTGTTTCGGCTTCCAATCGTAAAAGGCTGGAACTTTCGGACCCCATCACCGTTTCCCCTACACGACTACTACCCATGCAGCTTTCTCCGAACGACTCACCCGCACTTGTTTGTTTCCATACATCATCGTCAAACAAGTCCCCCTCTTTGTCTCTTTGATCTGTAGGGCAACAGAGGTGCAACGTGAAGTATCCCATTTACCACAGCCACCCGACGATCGCACTGTTCACGTACTCAGGCGACGCCAAGTACTCGTGTAGTAGTAGTAGTAGTAGTAGTAGTAGTAGTAGTAGTAGTAGTAGTAGTAGTAGTAGTAGTAGTAGTAGTAGTAGTAGTAGTGCCAGCAGTAGTAGTAGTAGTAGTACCAGCAGTGGTAGTAGTAGTACCAGCAGTAGTAGTAGTAGTAGTAGTAGTAGTAGTAGTACTAGTAGTACTAGTAGTAGTAGTAGTAGTAATGCTGCTGCTGCTGTCTTGCCATCCCATCGATCCTGAACGCACTACTTGACGAAACAGCAGATAACTCCATTCGCCGTATTAAGTCCGATTTCGCCTCACTGGTTCCCCAAGCACGTGGGGGTCGCAGGCAGTCGCGCGACCTGCAGCTCTGCTCGTGTTTTCCTCTCGCCGCTCTGCTCCTCTTGCAGTCCACTCGACCGCTTCCACATGGGCCGTCAACCGCGCAGGCGAACGCGTGCACACGGCGCAGCTGCACACGCGACCGACTCGTTGCGGCCACACACATTGCCCACAACCGGAGACCCTCTCGGCGCCGCAGCCGTTGCGGCGGCTTTCGGCGATGCCGATCCGTTGGACGACCACAGCCAATGGAATGACGAGGAGGGCGACGATGACGAGTCGGCAGCTGATGCGCAGAGCTTGAGCCGCGGCCAGCGCAAGCGCCTGAAGCGGCGCACTGCGTTCCTGCGCAAGATGGGTCTCGCGTCGCGCGTGGCGCTGGAGCAGCAGAGGCAGACAGAGACAGAGCGACACGGCGTGTTTGCTGACCTGGACGGGCTGCAGATGTCACTGATGCAAGCGGAAGAGGACATGAAGAAGAAGAAGAAGAAGAAGATGGAGGGGAAGGGCCAGAGCGACCGGAAGACGAAGAAGCCAAAGAAGCTGAGCGGCCGGCAGCGCCAGAAGCTCGCAGTGCGCGAGCTGGGCCAGTTGAAAGCCGTGCAGACGCACGCGGGGTTCCAGCAGGACCCGTTTGCAGCGATTCAGGTCCATCTGCAGAATACGGTCGTGCAGGCGAATCAGGAGCTGCTGCAGAAGAGCAAAGCCAAGCAGAAGCGGGGAGCTTCGAGCATGGATGTGGACGTGGCCTAGACTACGGAGTGTACAAGTACATACACAGATTGATTCGACAAGGCGGTGTGTGTGTGTGGTCTTTTTCGTGAGGATGATTGATGATGCGTAGGGGAGACTGGAGCTGAGCATTTTGGTGGTTGTAGAATCGACACCGGTGCTACGAGTTCCTGTCAGTGGGTGACGCTGGTAGACGAGTCTCGACGGAGTCGATCGTGTTGCAGGATTCTGTGTGGACGTTGGCCTTGAGCTTGTTAGACATGTTGGAATTGACGTGCAAGACAGGAAGCGACGGAACAGAACAGCTTCTTAAGCTCCGACTCGACGACTGTACTGATGTCGTTTGCACCATGTGGCCTTTTCCACACTGAGGTATCCACCGAGGTAGACACACCTCGGCTCAACTGTTTTCGCTACTGCCACGCGACTTGCCATCGCAGGTTGTGACATCAACAACAGTTTTGTCCCTCACCTTCGGTACGTGCGGTATCGCTCGGTGCGATTCAGGGAAGTCGGCTGGATCAATGCAGTTGGCAACGTCGTGGCAGAGTGAATCGACAGCGCGACGTCGATGTGTTGTCGGTCGGTCGTGCATCAATTCCGTGCGAGTTTATTCTTGATACACACCATTGTGGTGCGCAGTGATTGCTAAAGTAGCAGATGGGAGTACGGCTCAGTGGCATCTATCTCCGTCTTTAATCGAGCTCTACGTGCTGAGGTTACCACCGTCTTTGGTTGAGCATGTCCGTACTAGTGCTGCGCGCGACACCGTGTCATGCGGTACTTTGTCAGTAGCTCAAAGCTGTACAAGAGCCTCAGCGTTTGGCTTTTGCCACCCCTGTCAACTATGACACTGATCCTAGAGCGTTCGTGAGCAAGTCGAGTCACTCGTTGCTGACCGAGTGCTCGGGAACAACGAGATCGTGGGAATCGACAGTATCGGATGCAGGATCAACAACGCGCCATTGAAGCTTGGGCGTGTTGTCTAGGCTGACTTTGCCAGCTACTCCGGATGTGCCGGCTTTATCAAGTCAATAGCCAAGTCAACGTCCACACGTTCCGGGCAGCAGAAATACAAACCGTACATCTTCTTCAGACACGGCGTCATTCAAGCGACTTCATTTCTCACGTTGCAGGCTTTTCTTTTGCCGAGAGAGTCGTCTACTGCAAGGATGCAATCCTTTATGGTTCAGGCAATAAGCTTATCGAGCTTGACCCACCGGTAAAGTGTTTTACTCAATCAGTCGATTTTTGTCGCCCATTCTGTATCTACGACTAAAAGTGGCAGCCGGGCGCTACTGAAGTAGTGGCTGAAGAAATGCATTGTAGAAGTTGGGCTCTGCAGACCGCATATGAGCAGCATGTCAGGGCACGGTATCGGCAGTGACAAAGACTTCCGCCTTTGCTATGGCGTCGACGCTGATTGGTATCTCTGTACCAAGATCGCTCTAGATAGGATGTTACATGACTTGGAGAAGAACAATTGGTGCCGGGTTTGCAACCTTGTTCAATAGTCTGCTGCAGGATAGGGCGCCGATAAGGTGCATGCAATATTCTACCCTTGCACAAAAGGTCAGCCATTGGATCATCGAGCTGAGCCAAACCCTTACTCTTTCCGGGCGCGGATGCCTCTATCTAGAATGAGGTCTAACTTCGGCTGAAATACAAGCAGGATGCAGGCCAGGAACTGCTTTGCGTCAATCCAGTAGATGCGCAGAAATCAGACCACTTATCCATGATTCCCGATCGTAGCGGGATAGCGACGCGCAGCTTTCATCTGCCCTGCTTCAACAAGCTGAAATTCCACCGATACCTCACATCGCTCTTACCCACTTACACCTGCACGAGACTTTCGCACAGCACGTGCAAACGACAGCACTCCTACTCCCCACTCTCACGTCGCAGCCCATACGTCATCGCCCACCGACGAAACCCCAATTCGAGTCCAGCGGACGCCCCGTCTCCGATAGCGTACCGCCTCATCGGTCCCCACCACCGCTCGCGTCAATCGCAATCCATTGACCCCCAAATATGCCCACACTGTACGTCGGCACATATACCCGCAAAGAAGCGCACGTCGACGGCCACGCAAAGGGCATCTACGCCTACTCGTTCAACGACGTCACGGGTGCCCTTAAACTGCTTCACGTCGCCTCAGACGTAGGCACGAACCCGTCGTACGTGGTCGGGACCGCCTCGACGCTCTACGTCGTGAACGAGTGCAACGCCGCGTCAACGCTCTGTCCAAACGCCGTGACGGGGTACGTCGCTGCGTACGCCACGAGCCCGAACGGCCACTTGACGCCCCTTAGTCGCCACGAAACGGGCGGCGCCTACGCCTGTCACGTCGCCCTCAGTCCGACCAACGACTTTGTCTCCGTGGCCAATTACGCCGGCGGGTTGTCGCTCTTCCCCGTGCACGCAGACGGGTCGTTGGCCCCGGCGTCGGCCCACTGCCGCCTCGAGGGCGCGAGTTGCGTCCGTCCGGACCGACAAGAGGCGTCGCACATCCATAGCACAGTGTGGACGTCCACGGGGCTCCTCGCGGCCGACTTGGGCACAGACGCTGTCGTGCAGTACACACTGAATCGACGCGACCAGCGGCTCGAGCGCCAAGGGCTCATTCCGTGTCTTCCGGGCGCGGGGCCCCGTCACATGGCGCTCTCGCTCGAACTCGGCGTGTGCTACGTGCTCAACGAGTTGGACAATACCGTCTGCGTGCACGCGCTCGACGCTGCGACAGGAGCGCTCGCGCACGAGGCGCTGCAGGTCGTCTCGACGCTGCCAACAGACTACAACGGACCGCCTCCGCTCGCGTCGGACATTCACATTGCCCCGAGCAACAAGTTCGTCTACGCGGCCACGCGCTTTAGCGACACTATTGCCATCTACCGGATCCGCCCCGACACGCGGCTCGCGCTCGTGGACATTGTGCCGACGCGCGGTGCAACGCCACGCGATATCCTCTTGTACAGAGACTTTTTGCTGGTGGGACATCAGGACTCGAACAGTCTAGACGTCTTCCGTGTGGATGCCGACACGGGGCGCGTCACGTACACGAACCACTCGATCGAGTGCCCGTCGCCCGCGTGCATGTTCATAGCCGAGTAAGAGGAGAGGAGAGAGAAGAGAAGAGATGAAATGAGATGAGAGAGAGGGAAAGAGACTTTGGTGCTTGTCAACGTCCTCTGCTTTTCCAGCTTCTCGATCCCCGATATCTCTCAAGACCCTTTGGAAGTTGAAGTTGACCCTTTCGAGGCGTGCCAGCCACCCATTTCGTATTGGCAATTGATGGTGGCAGCACCGGTGGCCCTTGTGACTGGAGGCAGCCGCGGCATTGGCTTTGCTGTAGCGCACGAGCTCCATCGTCGCGGCTGGCGCGTTGCGCTCACGTCTCGAGACCTGAAGCGAGCGCAAGAGGCTGCAGAGCGCATTTCGTCCACGGTTTTGCCGCTCGCGTACAGCTGTCCAAGACGAGGCGACGACAGAGGAGGAGACGCGAATGCTGAAGCGGCGCAGGTGGTGGCTCAGGTGGCCCAACAATTTGGATCGAGTCCAGCAGCTCTCGTGAATGCAGCGGGGGGGACCAAAGACAGTCTGCTCTTGCGGCTTCAGCAGGCGGACCTCGACGAGCTCCTGCTGACAAACTTAGTGGGACCTCTCTACATGAGCAAAGCAGTGGCGAAAGGAATGATCGAGAGACGACGAGGCAGTATCGTCAACATTGGGAGTGTCGTGGGGGCTGCTGGTAACACTGGGCAAGTGGCGTACAGCGCATCAAAGTCTGGACTTCGAGGCGCCACGAAGACGTTGGCCAAGGAATTGGGGACCCGAAACATCCGCGTGAACCTGGTGGAGCCGGGCTTCATCGCCACCGACATGACGGACGCCATGGCAGAGGCTGCACGGGAACGTGTGCTTGGCAACATCTCGTTGGCTCGTTTTGGAACCGCACACGAAGTCGCGCAGCTCGTGGCGTTCTTGGCAAGCAACGAAGCGTCTTATATCACGGGCCAGTGCATTCGCATCGACGGTGGGCTCGTGATTTGACCGGAAATGTGGTTGCACGGGCGCTGGTTTGACTCACACACACACACGGACTGCGGTTGTGTGTGTACCCGACTCGACGGCTTGTGCTGCCTTTGGTGCCGGCGTCAAAGACGCGGTGAACGAGGCTGGAGCTTGTGGTTGATAGCCAACGAGACGGCGATAGGCTGGCACGAGTGTCATGTGTGAAGGGCGGCAGCCTGGTCAAGTTTATGATATTCCAAACGATTTTGCAGCAGCGGCTGTATTCCAAAGCCTCACGTAGCACTCTGTGTCAGGTTCATCGATGCGTTGACATTCGCGTGTAGCAGGGGTTCCATTCTGCTGCTTACTTCTTCAATACGTGTAGGTCACGTCAGGGATTATTAACGGCCTTGTCGGATGGACGAAAGGAGAGTACGGATGGGTGTGCAGTCGACCTCCGTTGGTAACCCAGTTGTGCTTCATTGATCTCTTTGTTCAGCCACGTGATTACTGCGTCAATAGAATATGGCAACGTCAGATCGAAAGAAAATGGGCGACTGGTACGCAGAAGCGGCCCCTAAAACGTACCTTGTTGGTTCGATGCAAGTAACTTGTTGCTGTCCTCCAGCTTCTGACTCAATTCTTTCACTGTGCCCTGTCGTACATAACCAACAAGACGTAGCGCGTGAGACCGAAGTGAATACCAGAGAAGCAAGCGTCATTTACGCACCTTCAAGTGTAATATATGCTCGTCTCGCTTGCGAACATCTTCTTTAGCTGACTTGAGCCCCAGAACTGCCTCCTCATGCTGGACTTGCTTTTCCTTGACAAACTACAGACACATGTTCGTGATGGAGCATCAGACGTGACACTTGGCGATCACAACCTCGAGTCTTCAATACCTGTTCTTGCTGCTTAATAATCTTGGCTTTCATCCGCATCTTGGACTTCAGCGTACGACTTTCGTTCTGTATACGATCGATGATGTCGTTCCCCTGGATTCAAATCCGCACCGTACAGCAGCGTTTGGTAAAGTGCAGTAGTGTCCACAAAAACTGTCTCCAAGGTAGAGCTGCTCACCTTGTTGATCTCCGAGATACTTAACTCCAGCTTCTGTTGGAGCCTCGCGTGGTTGTCTCGATACATCTTCAATGACTCATCGACTTCCTCATTATGCAGTCTCGCAGATTGCAAGAGACCTGCGGTCTTCTTGACGACGTCTTCCTTATCGGCAAGTTGCTCCCGCACCGCGTCTACCCGTAGTTGCAACGCATTTATTTGCTTGTCTTGCTCAAACACTTTTTGGTCTAGCTCTTTGTTCTGATTGCGTAGCTTGTCCACCTCGTCTGATAGCGCATTCTTTGTCTGACCGAGGTCTTCGGTCTGAGCTTGCAGATGGGCAATCTGCGCTTCGTGCTGATACTTTTGCTTGGACAGATCGCGCACTTGCTCCTCGTTTGCTCTGGCTGTAGCCTTCAGCGCTTGGAGCTAGCACACATATACGCACAGCAGTCACGTTTACCGATCGCTATCTGTCATACGAGCTTCACTTACCTCCTTCTCGTGTCTTTCCAAAAGTGCGTCAATTTTGGCAGTGAGCTCATCTTCACGCGTTTTCAACGCAGTTGCTGCCTCTTGTCGCTGAGCGTTCAGTGCATCTGCAAACTTACTTTTCTCCTGCAAAAGCGTCGACTCTGCCTCATTGCCTAATGCCGACAACTGATGCGCCAGTTTGGCTCCATTCGTCTGTGCAAGCTGCAACTCGTTCTTCACCTGCTTCAACGACGTTGACAGCAAACGTCGACTTGCTTCTACCTGCGCCAACCGCGACGCAAGGTACGTCTTAACGGCCACATCGTCACCTGGTGAAAACCTCAACGACAGGTGCGTTAATTGCTTGAATGGGTTCGTTTCCACGATACTAAACACCGACTGCCCGTTGCTATCCGACGTGTTCAACACTGCCAAATAGCTGGACAAGCAAACGACGATCACAAGAAACGCACACGATACTTTGTCCATACCAAACGCTCTCCACAACATGACACCAAAACAGCATTCCACGCGGTCGCACCTCAACGGAATAGGTCCAGCGGACCTCGTTTTCTGATTGAGCCCAACCTCGCCTGGCTTTCTCGGTGCTGCAACAGCTATGGCCTCGTCACGACTGCAGACCTCGGCTTCTGTGCCTTCTCCTCCTGCACTGTTGTTGCTGTCCTTGAGACAACATTGCAGCAACTCAATGAGGTTGGCTGGAAACGTGGCGAAATCCACGAGCAGTCTCTGCTGCGTCTTCAGCTCGTGAAACTCTTCCTCCGAGACGCGCCAAAAGTAGAGAAAACACGGATCGACGCCGTCGTCATCAGTGATCTCCACACGCATAACGTGTTCCTTTTGGTTCTTCGTATGGTTTTGCTGGTGTTGTCATGGGAAATGGTATGCCGCACGATCGTAAGTGGTATGAAGCGATGCAGTGTTTTGGCAGTCGTCTGTTCAGAAAAAAAGAGGCAGAGAAAAGCACAGCAACGCAGTGACGTACGCGCACACCAGTGAGCAGACGAATGGTAAGTGGCAGCAGCTTCTCGTCACGATTGGGGTACTGCACGAGCACGTGGAACCGCTGGTCGAACAGCGGCGCCTCGCGGTCGTATTCCTCCATTTTCTTAAGTCGAAACTTGAGACTTCGACGTGCTGGACGTCCTACTTTTAGATACTCAAAAGTCGATTGATGCCGCGCAAAATGGTGGTCTGGTTTTTCCAGGTAGAAAACCTAAATATCGTTTTTCACGATGAATTGTAGTCAGTATTTGGAACAATCCCTGCGTACTCATGTACGGATGCACGCGCTTGCTGGCAGCCGTCGGGCACTTAAGCGATCGCTTGCATCGTAAGGCGATGTCTTAGCTGTAGGGCGCTCATGTTTGCCCCAACATGCAGTTAGACTGGATGACGTGCGGTTGATCGTGTCTTATGCTGACTTTTTCGAACATAAGAGTAGCCGGAGGTAAACAAGGCATGGATGACTCGTGCCTGATGACGGTGTTATGAGAGTCTGTAAGGGTAACACTGTACACTGCGAGTGAATCAAAACTTCACGTACCCTTTTGTGCAGACAGCGCAGGCAAATGCACAAGATCTGCGTGTCAGAATCATATTGGAGCTACTCTATTTGCGAGCCTGAAGGGCGAAGTTTTGATACAGCGTGTGCGTAAGGTGGTAACAGACTAGTGATGATAGCCGAAGTTCTCGACAGCTCTTAGCGGTGTGTGTCTGTATATCCATTTGCCTGTCTCTCTGTGAGTCACGCGGTGTCCCCTGCACATTGATAGAGTCTACAACTTCACATGTCATTTATGTTGTTTGCTCAAAAAAAGTGAGCAATAGCAAAACCATATGACATGACGATACACGCGCATCAAGACAGGCGCTGGATCGTATCGTTATAATCTAGACAAGCTATAGATCCCGCATGAATTGGCTTTGTCGCACTGTCAAGCGCTCATCACGTTTGGCACGTATCGGTCATCTCGTTTCGTATGCCATAATTAGAGAAATTATACATCCCGAAAAAACTTTCGACACGACTTTTTATGAACCGGATAATCGACAATGTCAACATCGGAGGCGCAATCCGACTTAGTGTACAAGCATAAAACCTTGCTCCTTCATTTGCTTGTACGTTCAACGGCCCAGTTCCTTCTCACTCAACGATAACTAAATATTTTAAAATGACCAATTTGTAGTACAATGGGAAACTATTCCTCAGACATTTTTAGGTATGTAAGCGTACTCACCGCAAACGGCTCAATGACTTATCGTCCAGTCTATGCTACATTGTACTATGTGATCTTGCTCTACAGCGTGGCTGTTTGCCACACCACGATGTTTTTATGGTCGCGCAAATGTCGTACACAATCGTATCCATCGCAATGACTCATTTGAAGTAACTTGCTCGTCAAAGCTTAAAATGCTCTCCACAATCCAATCATACGTTAAGTATGACCTGCCACGACAAAAACCATCATTATGCTGTACATCTTGTAGCATTTGATGTATACTCGATCTACGTCTCTTTAGTAAAGAGCAAATCACATTTTGCCAAGCGCGATTTTGTAAGCGCTGAAACGTTCCTGTGCTTATCTACACTGAAGTCTTATATGATGTAGCTTCTGTTGCCTGTAAAAAGTTTAATACCCTCACAATCTTCCAGGGCACGAAGTGATCTATATACCAGCGCCACAAAGTATATGTGTGTTGAAAGCAATCTTTGCAAGATGTCAGCGAGTTCTCTTGATGTTGTTTGATTACTAAAGCATTTCTGCCCAACCTATCCCAACCGTTTTTGACGATCTGCTACGCTGCTGCGACTTTGTAACAATTTATGATCCACGTTCATGATCATTTCTGGTAGCCGTTCAACCGTCTCGCAAATTTGGCGGGATAATGGGTGTAGGCGCTTCGCATTTAGGAGTAGTGCCCTAACTTCGGACAACGAGTGCATCGTTACTGCATGTCATAATTATAGTAGGGCTCTTGCTCTTATCATTATTAAGATCCATGGTCTATGGACATCCATTTCTTGTCGTCTTAGTGAACGATTTAGCTCATATTCAACTTTTATATATAGCTGGAGTCCTTTTGTTCGATCACCAAACCAGCTTGGTCACAGTTTTCATTTCAGAAGTATAATGGTCGTGACGGTGCCAGGTGCGATACCTATGATGAACATAGCAACTTGTATTTGTACATCAAAAAGCTTACAAAGATACAGCTCACAAGGCTTCCTTTGTGTTACGCATAAGCGTGTATGTCACGCATTTACTGCTTCAAGTCCGGTATATCTACTCGATCCCTCCATTACGACCATGGACTTTCATATGTTTGTCACTAAGGAGACTGTAATTTGTCACACGAACATGGAGCTTACGGCTAATCTACCTATGATCGAGCCCATCCAATTCACTTTAGCCCACTCTACACCGATCAAAATTGGCGAAGCATTAACTTGTGGCGTAAAATCTGTCCTCATTAGTCGTTTCCTGCCGGACTGGTCCGCGATTTTTGGATGAGATGAGAAGGTCTATCAGGTGTAACGAAGAAGCACGTCCAATACTATGGACTGTACAAGACGACCTACTATGGTTACAAAGGACATGCGCAAGTGCCTTAAGACTCTTCGAACACTAGATAAAGAAGAGATAACTAGACAACCGGTAATGCGTAAATACAAGTCAAAACAGCACTGTTATGCATCGGTAAGCTTATCGGATTGTAAATTTGATATAACTTCACCATGTTTATTAGTACAAACACAAACTTCAACTGTACAATTGTCAAGGCTTCTCTTAAGAACGATAACATTCGCCTTGATATTTGTTCGTTTCGGTGCCATGTGACGGCATCATGCCATTGCAGCGGTTCATTCGCGTCTGGTCCACGAGTCTTATTGTTGCAAATAGGTTTCTGCAGCGTCAACAATGCCTCCTCTCTTTCAAATCAATCGTACTTATCCCTTATGTGTCTGTCGCTGGACTTGTCGTAGGCTGCATCTCGCTGCATACGAATTGCGGTGTCATATTCGAATTCTGCGATTGCTCAGTCAAGCTCCTTATAACCACAGTTTGTCGTGCATCAGCATATTTCTGCTCACTTTTACACGATTTCACTGGAGAGAACAGTCAAGTACAACGCAGGTGGTAAGGGATTTGCTATTGTATGGATATAATCCGTCAATGAAGCTTAATATCATTTTGAAGCCGACAATCGTGCATATGGAAGTGCTGGTCAATTGTTACATCTACTGATGTGAAGTGACAAGGTGGTGATAGGTAGACCAAATCGATCACTTCTGTGCTCGGAGGTTATGAAGACTGAAACGTACTTTATCAGTCTCTTTACAAATTTACTTCCGTGCTAACAGCCATCAACCCACAACAAGCTCAACCTTCAGTCTTCGCCCATTATAGCTGGATACCGTCGCCTGTCAACTCCGCTATCGTTAGCTTTTTGTCGGGTCCCATATCCGTATTCCAGCACAAGGAAGTCATTTCTTTCTTAGTAGAACCAGAAAAGCATGGTAGAAGCGCTCGGAATGGAGACTTTGCTGATAAGAGGGGGTGAAAACAAAATCATGGCATCAGCATATCGTACATGCTATGGAGTAAACGGTGCAGGGATTGGGACGAAATAATGATTGTCATATTGATGATGGGTTCTTTACCTGTACCAAATAATCACGGAAATAAAAAAATGCACTAGACCATACAAAACGCATAATATTTGCAAGAATGCACAACTCGATTAAAAAACATGAAATAAATGCACGAAGCTGGAATCATGGGAAATGGCACCAGCAATGCATACTATACGAACGACTTTATACATACCAGGGTTCAAACGTTTCCGCCCACGACACGTCGCTTGACGGATTGCAAGAAGGACATAACGCATTGACGTTTGTAAACATAGCCTTAGAGTATAGCTTATCTTTCGTGGATAAGACCACAGTTCTTTCATCTGCAACGTCTTCATCTTACTAATTTGACGCTGTGATAATGCGATGCTGTCGTCTCGGCGATATCGTTTGTCTGGATGGGATGACAGGCGCCGTGTTCACATGGCGCGTACACGATATATTAGTAGATGTGTGAGGCACGACTCAACGAACCCTTAAGCGATGGACAAGCGTGGCAACAAGAGCAAGGCTGTACATTGGAAGCTGACGAAGTAGTTTTGGTGCGATTGCTGGTGGTCATGTATATACTTGTCAAGAGTAGAAGCGTAACTATCATGTTGAGCATCAAGAGTAGGGGCGTATGCAACCGGACAAGAAAGGCATTTGACATGATCTCTTTGATATTGGCAACTTCAAGGCAGACCCATGCTTGCCAGCGACGACATTCGAAAGGCTGTGTGAATTTCGATTGGTTACAGTTTGTCTAATGCGTCGGCCGCTGACTTGTTTAGTCCTGTTTTTTTAGGCTGCAGAATTGGCAATAAGCTTCGTGTTGCCTGTGCGTGGTGGTGCTAATGAGCTGACACTAGATTTACAATATTTGATCACAGAACGACCGATAGATCGATCCGACACCCTCGAATGGCCAGAAAGGCCCAGTCACCTTTCAATTTGCTGCGACGTCGGTTTGAATACCATCAGCAAAATCGCTATTGTCTAGTGTAATATACATGATAAATTCGAAGATAAAGTATACATCTGCGGTGTGATGTTTTGCTTCGTACATATGTCATGCATGTCTATACTACCTTTTCTCGTTTCGGGATCATCTGGTACATCATAAAGTTTCCCACTTAGCTGAAGTGTCTGTGCTGCAATATTGACGAGAGGCGTGTGGCATACTGCCGAAGCGTGCAGCGATCTCGCGCGAAAGACAGCAACAATATAATCGGACTCAAGTAGGTCTTCTGTACGACGGTTTTTGGTACACACCGATTTCGGGTTATCGTCCCAAACACATTGATTCAATATCTCGTAACATGGCTCAAAAAAGCTCTTTTCCGGCTTGCGTTTGGGCGACTGATAGTAGGAACATACTCACTTCACATTCTTCTTAACCCGTGTCCTCACAAGCCAGTCACGTCACCTACAGGCGGGATCCGCTGGAAAAGCCGCCAGCAGCAGCAACACCTCCAGTCTGCGGCACAGGGTGGTGCGACAGCCGGCCACGAACAAAGCCGCCAAAGCCCTTTTTCTTTTGCTGCTCTTTTTGCATCTCAAGTTGGTACACACGAGCGCCGTATTTCGCGGCAAGATCACGAACGATACCGTCGTCGTCACGAAACTCACCAATGACCTGACGGAAGTCAGGCACCCGCTCTGAAGCCAATGCCTTGAGGAACGGAATCAAATTCGTTAGTTCGTGGTCTTCGCGATCCCGTCCGTCGGTAAAAGGCTTGACAGGAATCGCATTCTCTGGCTGTAACTGATAAGCCTCGGGGTCATCGTCCAGTATCACCACTTGACGCAGGTCCCGATTCAAATTGGCAAGGTCCTTGACGTGAGCGCCATTCAAATAACGCGTTGCATCGCGTGACAGCACATGCAGTGCACACTGCTTGGGGTCCAGCTTCTGCACAATCTCTTCCGCGCCGTAATTCTGTGAGAAAATGACAATCTCGTAGTACTGGCACAGTGTCTCAAGGAACTCGTCGACCCCCGGACGCTTGGCATGGCGCCAGCCATGCTTTCGCTGCAGCATACACCAATATGCACACATCCGACACAACATCAGACCCTTTCGATCAGCCACACCTTTGCACATCTCTACCGGCTCCACTCTAGCAGCAACGTACGCTCCACTCCGAATGCACAAGTGTGTCCTCCAAGTCCACAACCAAGACAGGAACTGGTGGCGTGTCTGCTGGCACTTGTGGGATCGGCCAATCAGGCAGCAGCTTCTCCCGCGACGGATCCGTAAACGGCTTGACCGTCTCCTCTACTTTCTTGCTAACAAAGACGTAGACATCGCCCAAAAACGTGGCGCGCAACGTCTCTCGAATACGCGTCTTGAGACGCTCGTCCAGGACAAAGTGCCATAGAATCGATCCCGAAATGCTGCCCGCCAAGAGCGCAAACGAAACACGCGCAGGCAGCGACGACGTCCGAACGACTTTGTGCTCGAGACCGTCGGTCGAGTGCTTGGCAGCTGCTTGACGCGCAGCTCGTCGCTCGGCGCGAGGCACAACGTGGAGCGGCGTGTCCCGTCCAACGCGAGCAGCGACGCGCGATGACTGCGAGACCGACGAAAAGGACAACGACGAAGGCGTAGACACTGACCGCTTCACTGCGGCGGCGGATACCAAGCGACAGGGGGCGCCCCGCACTGCTGCAGCGGCCAACACGCGACGCTGGACGAGACCTCGCAACGTCATTACTGGCGGAGGAGCGCGTGATCGATGATGACGAGTGGTTTACGTATCGCCTGCGGTGCGAGCGGTAGTTGGTGTAATGTACACGAAATCGGACAGATGGCTTGTCCGTAGTGTGCGTGTACCACATCACACACACACACACACACTTTGACTCGTGTTTGTGTCCACCACATGATCCACAAAATGCGAATCCAAGAGGTGTGGTCGCTGGTTGGGCTGCTGTCGCTGTCGCTGCTGCTGGTGCCGCGCGTCGTGGCGCCCGGTGACTTTGCGGCACTTGATCCAGACGTCGTGGCAGCTGAAGGAGGAGAAGATCGATCAGATGGCGCAGACGGCTCGTACAGAAGCGATGGCGAACACGACGACGACGCTGATGACCATCACGTCTGGAGCGCTCGACGCCACGTCGAGAGCTTTGACTTCGATCCGTCTCAGGGACTGACGTTCTACGTCTTTGGCGACGAAAGCGCGTGTTTCTATGAAGACGTCAAGTTGCTGAAAGGAGGCGCTGATGGCGGCAAAGACGAGGAGCTACGGGGCGCGTACGTCGTGGATGCAGGTGATTCGCACATTGACGTGGAGGTGAAGGACCCCGAGGGCGTGACAGTGCTTCGTCAAACAGGCAAAGCCGAGGGAGAATATGTGGTAGCGCTCAAGTGAGTGCACATGGTGGGGTGTCTTGAGTTTGAGGGGATCAAACGAACTCAATGGCTGGAATCGTTATGGCTGTTTTTTTGTCGTGTGTAGACACACTGGTGTTCATGAGCTCTGCTTTCGGAATCCAGACGCGGACGGAAAGTTGGTGACACATGTGACGAACACGCTACAGTCACAGCATCCAATCGAGAAAGGTTCGAGCTTGTTGTGCTTTTGTGCTCATTTGTCTGTTCGTGTAGCAAGAACAGATCGACGGTGGGGAGGTTGCTGTGCTTACGGTGACATATGTGTTTGTTGCTGTTTGATGTACGAAATGCGCAGAGCATGTGAGTGGACTGGCTAAGTATGCGTCGCATCTAGACTTGCGTCTTGGCGAGCTTGAGTCGGAGCAGCGACTGCAGCTGATCCGGACCGACAGACATGCCAAAGGTCGGTTGATTTTTGTTATTGTCTTGCGTGTTGACGTGTGGCAGTTGATCATGTACTGACATTCATCGATGAATCGGTAGTCGAAGAAGAAATGAATAAACGCGTCGTGTTCTACGGCGCGCTGGAGTGCGTTGTCTACCTCACGGTATGCTTCTGCCAAGTGTACTACATCAAGAGCTTGCTCGAGAACCCGCGTAAAGCGCGCACCTGGGTCTAAGAAGCACATCGATCGTGCCAAGTGTGCCGAATCCACGGTGACATTCTGTGCTCTACAAGACGGTCGAAAAAGCATCAGCTATGTGCGTGGCGATGGTGTTGCAAGGCAAAGGCACAAATGCAGCACATGTTGACACTGACGTCGATATCTCGCTTCCTCTTCTTTCACGGTGTCTGTAAGCCTGCATCCAGCGCCTTGATATACTCAAGGTCAGGTAAATTATCTTTCGGCCGATATCGTTTCCATAGATCGAGAAAGCCAGGCCCGATCCCTCGTGCTCTCTCGCCGTTCTCATCTTCGTACATCCACAAGTAGCATCGCGCAACATCTTCCAGCTCTTGTTCAGGAAGATTTAGCGTAGTCCACCACGGATCATTCGTCTCTGTAGCCACATTCGGCCCTACCTGGCGGTGATACAAACAAGCTACATACACCGCACCAGCAGCAAGTGAGGAGCAGTCAAACGCAAGACACAATCCACTTTTGACTGCGTCCGCGACCAGCAAAAACGCAATTTGGCGCACATTCTCGTATGAGATATCCGGATGCATCGCGTCAAGGTCAAACACCTTTTCCATATGCGGAGCAATGTACGCAAATGGCTGCGGCGCCCCGATTTCAAACGACAGCGTCAGCAACAAGATCCGTTCAAGCAGTAGGACTTTACTTGCGTTTGCTTCAATTTCACCGACTTCCACAACCTCCAACAGAGCCTGCAGCCACTCCAAGTGGTTTGCGTTCGCGGTATCCTTGTCATTGACAAAAGTCGAGCTAACGACCGCACCTGATTTGTTCTTTGAGTCGCGCTTTTGTTTCTTGTTGTAAGGCAGCATGGAAGCAGGAGGCGGCGGCGTGCGTCGGGCACTCGCGGCCGTAGTCCCTTTCTTGAACTTGTACGTGGCCCGATTGGCCTGCATCTTCTCCAGAGCCTGACCTGGACACAGCAGCAAATACATGGAGCACTCGGTGACGTAGCGGACCTTGACTGGAAACTCCTCGGTCTTCCCGGCTAGAAACAGCGCCGCCGTTGCAACTACGAAGCGATCGTGCGTCGCAAACGAGTGCAGCATGTAGAACTTTTGGATGTACAATTGCGCCGTCACACTCGGCGCGTTGGGCATTCCTAACAACTGGGCCAAGTGTTCCACAAAGACGCACGTGGTCCGTCGCAGCTGGAGCTCGACCCGCCATGGCACGTTGGACTCTGTGCGACTTGGCGTGCAAAACACCGATGCAGCTTCCGTGTCAGTGTTCTCCTTCTCCGACTCGTCCTGCTTTCGTGTGGACGACTGGACGATCATTGATCGCAGCTGCGGGAAGACCCATTTGTTACCCAACGCAGGGGCCATGCAATTGTTTGCCAAAGAAAATACTATCAAAGGCCCCGTCACGCGCGACGAGAGCGGGTGGAGCGTGGGAATATATATATATATATATGCTGAGTGAAAGGGAAAATAAACAAAATGCGCTAGAAAATCGCGGAAATAAAAAGATACATTGCAAGATGGGGAAAATACCACAAGCTGGAGAAAATGAAAAAATGCATCACTGATGCAATCAATCTTTACGGCCAACTGTACACGTGCCTGCGAGCATTCAGTCATGCGCATCCACGTACATCTGCTTGATTCCCTTCTCTTTTCGTTGATCAAAATCCGATACATCTTTGGCGTCAGCGGTCGTATCGCACGAAAGAAAGGTGCGTCGACGCTTCAATCGTAGTCTGGCAGTGTTGCTAATGCAAGGCCACATTCTTTCTAACGCCTGAATCCAGATCTTGGAATGTGGTATAGTAGTAAACGGTGCAGCTAACTTCTGGGCTGAAATGTCTTTTCATTGGATGAGATGAGACAGCGCCGCGTTCAAATGGCGCGAACGCGATGCCCCCTAAGATGTTTTCAGGTACGACTCGAGGTAGCATAGAATGACTTTATCGACAAGCTACACCATGAGGAGACAAAGTTGTGGTGAGCTGGCGGAACATGTTGGTGCGATTGCAGGTGGCCACGCGGATGCTTCGGTACAGTGCACGCGAACAACACATGCAATGGAGATGGAATATTGTGGTCGGCACAAATAGAGAAGATCCTAAAGGTGGCATAATATTGTCGATGTTGATCCGGATATTGCAGTACGGATGCTGCAAAGACTGACTGCACCGGAGCAGGTAATGTGCAGGTAAATGCGCACAAGCGAAGCAGCTCAATCCTCTCGAGTTACATCGAACATGTAGCACAAGTGTTGTAATGTCAAATGTTATATATTTTTAGGAAAGTTGCTTTACATGCGAGGACATTAAGTATGATGCTCACATCCAGCGTTTATGTGTCTTGTGCCAAAGGTACCGGCGTGTCGTCAATATCCCATGTTGCAAATCTCTATGTTCCACGGACACATCAGACTGATCCGGCACATTGTCTATCGCCATAAATTGCTCTTGTTTGTAATTTTGTACGATACTTATAGAAATATCATCAGAAATGTCGATATGTACCCAATTGATATACAGAATGTGCCATTTCCGTCGAATAGTTAATATCAGTGGCGCACTATTTATTTATATTTATATTTAAAAGGTGATGCATTACTATTATCTTCGCCATCTCGAAGTGCCTTTTTCTTTTCATCTTGTTGTGGTGCATTTGTTGTAAAGCGGATTCTTTTGACTCCAAAAAAGTTTACAATCTTGAGAAAAGTCTTTCCGCCAAAAAGTGGTTTGATATTCAGAGCGGGTTTTATTCCGCATCATCATCGACAACCAGCTCACAATATTCATCAACAAATTCATAAGGATATACATCAATCGATTCGATGTCCTAATCACGGGCAATCCGTCGCTTACGAAATAGCGTGCTATGGACATCATGGTAACAAATGTGCCAATCTTCGTAGTTGTCAGCAAACCCTGCACTGGGAATATATTTTGTATTACAGAGTCCAGCACAGCTTTCCACGCATCTTCACCCCAGCGCGGAACTACCTCAATGGCCAATGGGTTCGGCTTCTCCGCTCTCGTGTACCTAACCTAGTCGGACGCTTACGAAGTGTCGATCACAAGAAACATATGATCCTTAAATATTGTAGTACAAGTGAGGTATATTGAGTAGCGATTAGCGACCAGCAATACCCTGTCCAGACGGAGCTAACTATCCGGCGTAACGACCTTCAGCATCCGGTAGTGGCCTCGCACAAACGGGATGCCTGTTCGCTATTATATATTCTCTGCCGAATCCCGTCTGCAGGTGGTCCGCGAGCGACACGAACTGTTCCCGACTTGGATGGAGTGCAATGTCTCAAGCCAGTAGCTGACATCGTAATGGAGATATGCTTGCAGTGTTCGGGCAATGATCCTTAAATGCATTGTTTATGCCAATGTCGCAAATCTGGAGGCAGAATGTTCGTCCACCAAGGACGACAACCGATCGGATTCGTTTCTCTAGGCATCTGCCATTCACATATCTGCAATATGCGCACGCATTGAGTTCCGCACAAGAACCCTTTTGACGTGGATTTGGCGTCGAATACGGTGGGGAACATAAAGTCCAGCCACCTGAGCAAAAGAGCACTATTCGCCTACGCCTTCTTACAATGCCACGTACACGTTGCCTTCGCGCTCCCATTACCATTCCCTATTCCTTCCAAATGACCACCGAAAAGAGTTTTTTACCGAGCGCTGTGACAGCGAGAATCACAGTGACTTGCGTTGCAGCATACACTGTTGACTTGAGCGTTACATGTCTGGCTCCAATAACATAAACGATTTCCAAACGCGGATCCTCGAAGAATGCATCAGTCTCGTCCATCAAAATCGTACGCGATGGATTGACCGTTAGGCAATGCGTGGAGAGGTCGACCATGTAGTTGATTGCGCGCGAGCAAGTTCATTGTCTGACAGCGTCTGTCACTCGTCAGAGTTCGTCGTTAGCCCTAGGGTGAGGTCGAATGTACCCTTTGAGAGGCTAAACCACTTTCCGAGGCAATAAACGTCTCATGGTCTTCTATATGTGGCGAGCTGGTGAGCTGTCCTTTGAATCCACTCGCGGGAGATCTTTATTTTATCGGAATGTCGCTGAATCATGAGGTTGAATAGGACGTGTCCAATGGCGTCCAGTTGAGGCTTAGCAACACCACCCTTTTGTCGCAACCAGTTCGCCAAGGCGGCAAGAATTTCGTCGCGCTTCTCCCACCAGTATTGCATCTGAGAAGTCGAGATGGTCCAGTCACAGTTTTTTAAAGGCAGATGGCGGCAGGGTTTGGTGCATTTGAGTAGTATTCTCGATCCAGTCAATGACTTCGCGCTCGCCATCTGGACAAGTCTACGGCTTGTCCAGATGGCGAGATGGAATGGATAGTGCGGGCTTGAATGGGCTCTCTTTCTTCTGATTCACATCGTAGTCGGCTAGTTTGAGAATGACTCGGGCATTTCAAGAGCGCAAATGCCGTGATCGTGGACTTTAGATACGCACGGCTTTTTTGCTCCCCGCATATTCAATCTGTCCAGAAATCTCACTCATATGAGTTGGTATGTTTTTCCGGATAGGGAGGGCGTTTTAAAATGGTAAAATTCATTAGTTCGCTTATACAGTTGCTGAGCAGGAATATAACGGTTTTACGCTTAAGTGGTATTAGCGTGCTTACTGGGGACTATGTTTCCTCTTACTAACAAGTTGGTAATTTGCGTGGGATAAACTGCTTGTCAAAGTAAGTCAAATACGGTGGCGAGCCCAAGTCGAGGTGACTAAGGAACAAAATCAGTCAAATAACAGCTTGACTTGTTCTCTGGTACTGATGATAAGTACAAGGGCTTCGAAAAGGGTCGTTGGTTGCTCCTGTCTGGAATTACGAGGAGGACTGAGTCTTTTTCAAATGTGCGATGCTAAACGTTTTCAAATTTATAATGCCGAAAGACATCGCCAGGCGGGATGTGCTTGAGAACGAATGTCAGGATGAAGTGGATAAAGGATAGTTCAAGATAAAAGAAGACCTGATCAATATATTGTATCGACTTTCTATTTCCATTAGGCTTGCAAAGTAAGTGATGTTCGAGTCAACGCGCACGGTACCGTGTAGTGAACTGGTATTGATCGACAAAAGCAAGCGATCAGTTTCTCAGTCACGGCAAAGAGGTTACGTCGCCTGCAGTGCTAGGAACACAACAGTAAACTTTGCGCGAGGAACGACGTGCGAAATCATCTCTGCAAACTGGTTATTAGTAGATAGAGACTGAATGGATAATGTTTGCCAGTGGCAGATCGTTTGATCTGCAAACAGAAGACAGGATGGTGAAGAGCTTGACAATAATATCGCGTCATAACGACCTCCACCTCAACGTAGCTGTAGTTCCAACATGAGCTAATCACGTCGAAATCGGCTTTTAAGCTGAACCATAGTGTAAAGTAATTCAAGTGGAGTATAATGGCTATGCATCAATGGATAGGCAAGGAAACATGACTCAACTAATGTCAAGTGGTACTCTACTAGATTGCAGCATGAACCACGCAAAAAACGGGGAGCCGCCATTCACCACTTACTTTTCGCTAACCACCACTCATCCCATATTAAAATAAACTGTGATTGGCCAATAAAATAATTGAAAACAGTAAAACTGCTCTTACTCAGTACCAACGATTACTTTTTAAATGCAAAG
>CANTFL010001106.1:0-86210 GCA_947650285.1 Hyaloperonospora brassicae | reverse complement strand
TCCTTCCAACCTTTTTCTCGTGTACAACAAACACTCACCCTTCAACTTAACGCCCTGGTCAAGTATTGTCACCCCACTCGTAGTATGCTTCAGCCAACACGCTCTCCCCAAGGTTAGCCTCGCACATTCATCGAGTCTGATAGACGTGCAAGCCTTATTTCATCGAGAGCCTTAGCGAAAGCACCCGCTGGGTCGACTTACCGTGCACCTTTTTATCTGCACACTATCAAACGCGATTGCTCTCGCGAGAAATACCATCGCAGTTTGATGTGTCTCATGCGCATCGAATACGTTAGGATCATGACCGGTACATCAGCCCTTTGACACTCCTTCGGATTTTGACCTCCATATGAACCGTCGGACCGACTTCGCCTGTAGCAAAGCTATAAAGCTCTTTTGCCAGAGGAGGGCTTTAAGCTCAACGAGCATTTTTCTTCCTTACAAAAACGCGACCCAACGAGTCTGCTTTGCTTACTGATATACTAGTGTGTTAGAAATCGACATGTGGTCATGTGGCATTTCGGTGCGCATGAAAAGGCGCGCCAATTCGTGTGCACAAGTCACCATATGCTTGTCTAGAGAGATAAGAAGATGCGTTGGAGCGGCTGGCAGCAGAGCTGGAAATTGAGTGGCTAGCAGTAGAGCTGGAAAGTAACTGTCACCTGGAGGTAGCAGACAGCTAGTGCATCAGCAACAGCAGAAGAGCAATATCCATACAGAATCGACTTAACATTTCAACACTCAACCGCAAGACAATCGAGCAAATTATAATGATAATGGCTAGAAACAACGACGCAAAGGCCGCCGCGCTGGCAGCCAGAGGTCACACAAGGACCACGTCGGCTCGCGCCGGCTCGACGGTCCGCCCGACAGGCGCGTTCGCCGTCGTTGATAACTCGTCGGCCAAAAAAAGGGGCCTGACGAAGGTAGACAATATCCTCACGATGCTCGACGCGCTCTCGTCGCGCATGGGGCGCATTGAATGAGCCATATCCGCATCGACGAGGATAAGCGGATGCGAGTTGTAGCGGAGCTACACAGCTCCTTAAGTCAGAGGAAGACTTAACGCTCAATGAGCAACTTTGGTTCTACGAACCCGACCCAGAGAGTCAACAAGCTCAGAGAGCTTACGGTTTCTGTTCCAGGGGGACCAAAGGATTCAGAGAATCACAGCTCAGAGTGCTCAAGAGCAGCTACATGAACAGGCGTTTCTAGCTCTTCCGATCAAGACGCCTCTTAAGGCATGTGTCTTATGTTGGTCAAAATGGGAACTGAATTTTATTTCTTCTTTTAACCTAAAAGAACACCTTAGAACAAAGTAAATAATCTACTCGCTAATGTCCTAAATAAACCTCTCAAATATCTCGTAATCAATGGTTGACAGACATCAGTCTTCAACAATAGATACTGTATTCTAATTCTACTTTAAAGATATATCATCTCTTGTGTGCACCACACCTATTGTCGACTACCAGTCGACGTGTACCCCGTCGCACCCTCCCCCACCAGACTGACGTCACCACGAAACTTCAATTGGATTATTTCCTCGAAGAGGACGGTGTGTGTGCGCTTCAACCTTCACGGTTGGCAAAACACGAAACACCATGGCATGGCCACCTTATCAGTCCTCGACTCTCTCGTCCTACCTCGGCATCGATGTGGAGGTGGATTATGGTAGCGACACCGATATACATGGTGAAGAGAGGACAATGTACGCCTCACCAGTGCAAGAGGCACCGCCTCATACTGCACCAAACCCATTTGCCGAGCGTGGCGAAGCCAACGCGCCATCGACGCCGCATCAAACACTTTTTGTGAGCGATGCCATCATCACTAATCCGATCGATGGGAAAAAAAGTTGGCTATCCAACGAGAGGAGAGCGCTCAGCGCCGTATGCAACTTGCTGCAACTCTTGAGGGTCGTCGTGGCTATCTGTTCACCCCACTCAGTGTGGAAGAGCATATACGCCAAACGACAGGTCGTTCTTTGGCAACGTGGGCCATTGGCGCTGAGCCAACATTTTCTGATGAGGTGGCGAGTCTACAGGTACTTCGCGAGAGGTACCTGCAACCTTACTTGACGACTTAGAGTCAATACAAGATGCGACTTGACACGCAAGCACGGGGTGCACCGGTTCCACCGATGAAGGGTATACCCATCCTCCGATTCGCAGGCGAATCTCAGGAGGAAGAAGACAACCCTTTGTTAGCTGGGTGCATCGGAAACGACGCCTCAGCAGCGTGTTAGCTCTAAGAGCAAGTGCCGATGTGGCAGATGTTCGCCTAGAACGAAAGCTACGGTATGATTACGCCAAGCTTAAGACCAGAGGCCAGTTGCGAACTCGCACACGCTATGCTCCAGCTGTGCCGGTTGATGTGGGTGTTGGTCAAGCGGTGCACAACTACCCCCATGCCTCCACCACTATTGGTGAACACCGCTCTAGGTCGAGGGATGACCCTTGCCACGATGTTCAAAAACATCAACGGCGTATGGGCAATCCTGACGAAGGGGTATCTCAAACTCCCACGAGTTCTTTGACTCCGGTTACTCTCGCCACTTCACCTGATACTGGTATTGACCCTGACGACGCCGTCGTTCCAGAAGCCGCTCCACATGGAACTGGCGGTTTCCTTGATCATCGAGCAGCATCGGAGGTAGTCGGTATACCGAAGAAGGAGCATGAGAAGGTGCTTCTCGAGCTGAGTGGTCTCCGTGAGACATTAAGTAAGACCAAGAGTGCGTTTGACGCGATGCAAACCCGTGTTGAGGTGTTGGGGTTGGGACAAGCCCAAGTCCAGGCATTGGAGTTGGGCTAAGCCCGGATGGAGGCCAGCTTGACCTCCTGATACGGATTTAGCAACCGATGGCAAGGCCAACCTATGCGGCTCAAGCGCCTCCAAGTTCACGTGGGACGGATGCCGATACGGCTTAAGCAAACCAACGTAGAACACTGGATGATTGCGCAGTTTGCGCGGAAGGTTGAGCGTATACGCAATTCCCTTCTTTGCGACGACCGTAAATGGTCCAAATGAAGCCATAACGCAACTTTGTCTTGAAGACGGCGGACACTACATTTGTAGGTAGGTTTTTAGCATTGGGTCGAACTTGGTCCCCGAACTCATAACGTTCAATACAACCTCTGCCTATAGCATTAGCCAGTCCCTTCTGCTTGTCTTGGCTATCAGCCAGTGCGTCACAGACATGTCGTAAGACATTTAATACCGTTGCGAGAAACTCGCTTACCTGTTTTTTTAACAGTAGCAGGGCTGACATCAGCAAGCCGATATGCAACTCCTCCCCTTAAGCCCTGAACCACGCCGTGGTAGCGGTAACGGAGCTCGAGGGTCTGTGAGACCATTCACATAAAATGGTGTGTAGCCGGTAGAGACATGCACGGCGTTATTCAACGCAAACTCAACGACAGGGAGCATCGAACTTTAACGCTTAAAGGTTTCAGCGCAAACACTGCGCAAGATGTCACCGATGATGCGATTCACTCGCTCGTTTTGACCATCAGTCTGCGTATGATCCGCTGTGGACATGCCCAAACGTGTGCCGAGCACCTTGAAGATGGATTTCCAAAACTTCCCAGTGAAGCAAGGATCTCTATCAGAGACAATTTCCAACGGCAAATCGTGTTTTCGAAACACTCAATTGATAAATGGCGTAGCTGTACCCTCACCATCAATAGAATCCGTCACCGCCGCTAAATGAGCCATCTTGCTCAAACGGTCAACAAAGACCACAATACCCGTACTTCCATACGAATCCTTCGGTAAATCGAACAGGAAATCCATGCTGATGGACTCTTAACACCTCTTGGGTATAGGCAAACTAGCCAGCGGCGCGGCCGCGTGAGGTGAGGGCTGTACCCGTTGACACGTTTCACACGTACGCATATATGTGCTCACTTAATTGTATAGTTTGGGCCACCAATAGCCATGGCTGACTGAGCCGTAGGTCTTCTCACAACCGAGATGACCATTTAACGCAGTATCATGTGCCTCATAGAGGATACGTTTCTTCAACTCCTCATCATGAGGTACAACGATGCGAGGGGTATCCTTCACATCCGTGCTATAGCACAACAGGCCCTGACTGATGGAATATCGATGTAACCTCGCACGTAACCGTGCCAACAATTCTAATTTCGAGTCCTTAAACTCCTCGCTCCCTAGAGCACGTAGCAGAGCTACACAATGTTCATCCTTGGCATATGCCGTACGGATTAGGTCAGTGACCGACGACGAAAGAGTCATAACATGATCAAGCTCATAGTCAGGCCTGCGTGACAACGCATCGGCCATAGAATTCTGCTTGCCCGGCTTATGCTTCACCTCGAAGTTGTACTCGGCAAAGAAGGGAATCCAACAAGCCATTCTCTGAGAGAGGTGCGGCGACTGGGTCGCAGTGCGTAGTGACGCATGATCTGTATAGATCACAAACAGCTTAAATTCAAGAAGACGAACTCTGAATTTGACGAGAGCATACTTCATTGCAAGTAGCTATTTGTCATGAACAGGATAGTTCTTTTCATCAGCCTTCAGCTGCCGGGACTCAAACACAATTACGCTTTCCCGTCCATCAGAATCTATCTGTAACAGGGCGCTGCCTATGGCAAAGTCAGATGCATCACAGACGACACTGAAAGATCGATCAGGATCAGGCAAAGCCAAGATTGGCGCATGAAGGAGAATCTACTTTACTGCTTGAAAAGCATAATGCTCGGTGCTAGTCCAGCACCATTCCACTTCCTGTTAAGGAGATTAGATAAGGGAAGAGCCATTTCTGCGTAATTCGCACTGTACTTGTGTAAATAATTGGCAAGGCCAAGCCACTTACGTAAGTCCCTTTGGTTCTTTGGATACGGCCAATCAACTATGGCTTTTACCTTAGCGGGATCCGCTCTAACGCCTCACTTACCAATAAAGCATTCTAAAAAGAGAATCTTTTCTGCACCAAAGATGCACTTAGACGCGTTGGCGTACAACTCATTCGTTCGCATGCACTCGAGCACCGCTCGTAAATGGTCAATGTGATTGTCCACATCTGACCGACCGTTCATAGCACGACTATGGACAAAGATGTCATCAAATTACGTCAGTGCATCTTCTCTGTGAGGTCTGAACAATTGTGTCACAAGACGATTAAATATAGCCGGGGCATTTGATAATACTTGCGGCATAACAAGCCAATCCTAGAGCATACCGCTCGGAGTGCTGACCGCTGTCAGCGGAATATCGCTTTATCGCATGAGAAGCTGGTAATAACTATCGAATAAGTCGAGAGTACTATACATTGTACATCTCACCATATTGTTCTGAAGAACATCCTTCCTCGGAATTGTTGTCTGAGCCGGGATGGTGGCGGCAAAAAGCTTATTGTAAGCATGAACAATGCGCCACATCCCATTGGGCTTTTTGACACAGAAGGTCGGTGTGGAATGGGGAGATTTGCTCTCACGTACCATTCCTGCCGCGTGCTTTGCACGAAAGAAGTCGTTAATGACGTCACACTGTTCCTTCGGTAAAGGCCACTGCCGTGTTAAGCAGTATTTAGCTCCAGGAACCAAGTCAATACCATGACGTACACCTCTTTCGGTAGGTAAGACGGACGGTGGGTTGTGACACACCACGTCCTAAAATTCCTTACCAAAGGAAAGAACGGATCAAGAGGATCCTTAAGGATCGAAAATCCACTTCGGGCATCCAATCCCGCCTTTGTGTCCTCAAGGACAGACTCGTCCAAGAACGAGGATGAGTTTAACTCATTATCCGGCCGAATGGCTACTAAATCGGATAATTCTCCTGCCTGTAATGCTTGGCTAAATTCGCCGTCAGACATTTCGTCTAGGCCAAAGAGAGTATCCAATGATGGAAGAGTCTCAAGACTAATATTGCCATCAATCTGGCCAGTCAACCCATTGACAAGTGCATATAATGTATTATTAATATTATCACTTCGTGACTTCTTAGACGTTGGTCGCCTAACAGTTGCCACCCAACGCTGAGATTGTTTCCTCAAAGAAACTTCACGCCTCCTAGAGGCCGGGACAATAGGGCCCCCCTGGTTGCTATTTATCTTAGCACGCTCTATTCGAGAGCTCATGTCTTGAGCGACATCTGGTGAAGTGTTACGCAACTCGAACACTTTACCCAGTGAATTTACACGTACCACTTGACGTACAGCATCCGGGCCTAGCCCTGAACACACTATATTTTCGCAAACATTGTCATTACCGACATTCAGTGAGGTGCCACCTCGACTGCCCTCACTCAGTGGAGTTTTACGTGCCACCCCACTCACATCAGAGGAATTACATTCTTGATGTCTCGGCCCTAGGCCAACCAGGCCTGCAGTGACTCAGTGACTAAGTACCACAACGAGTGTCACTCGACGGATTATAACTCCCTTCACATACGGTGAAAGAGCTCCGCTCAATATTGATGTCATTGACATTGGAGTTAATTGACTCTGGCATACCAATATCCAGAACATTGACATCTTCCGTCAATGGATCGCGCCAATAGCGCTTTTGTTGTTTAGCGAAGGTGGGTTCATGACTCTCCAAAGCTATGCTAGGAACATTGCGCGTGGCGCCTAAGGTCTTAGACCTCCAATCAATCAATGGCTCATGGCGTTCAAGCCAAGCCATAAGCAGGATGAGATCATATCTCTAATCCAAATTGAGGACAAGGCAGCGTTTAATGCTGTCACAGTCCAAAACCTTCACACCTAAATTCAACGGAACTTTAGGCACCGTGACGCGACTACCAGTCGCTAAACGACCGGTGATGTAATCACCTTCATGCGCTTTGAGCGCTTCAGCATATCGCTGACTTCCCTCAAGGGAACGACGTCGAGCATAATTTCATGATGCTCCGAAGTCTATTGGGATCGACCACTGCTTCTCAAAGCCTTTACCTTTCGTCTCGGCGACTAACAAGCCAAGCTTGTATCCACGCTCTGTGCTGGCGGGCACAGATCTCAGTGGGGATAAGCCATGTTTTACTCTACCTCGTAGAGAAGCAACAGAACTCAGTTCTATACCAGTAGGGCACCCCGCATCTACTGGGTGTCGACGTTTCCCCGTGCCATACCAGGTGTCTGGTTTTGGCTGGGGTTTCGATCCATAGGAGTCGGTTGTTGCTTATGCAAAGTACAAGTGGGACGCAAGTGTTTAGTGCTTCCGCACATATAACAGCGTCTCACTTCCTGTCGTTGCTCTGCAACATGAAGCTCCGCTTCTCCTTCATCTTCAGAATGTCTGAGATCCATCGGTTCTGGCTTACAGTAAGCCGAGTTGCTCGCAGAGGTTGCCCTCGCAAAGCTTGGGTTGTACCCATTATAACCAAGTCTGGCCGAATTGAAGTTGTGCTCAGCATTTTGAGCAATGATAACAATCTCCTCAAAAGTCGAGGGATGGACCCGAATACCTCGGTCCTGGCAACGCCATTACGAAGACCTTCCATAAAGGCAGTCACATAGACTGTCTCGGGGAGAGGGTTAGACTGCATAGCAGCCATAAGAGTTCTCAACTCTTATCATAGTCCGTTAACTAATTCTTACCCTGACATGTGGACAAGAAGCGTGAGCGCACGCGATAATCCTGGTTATGCGGCAAGAAAACTCGCAGAAGGTCTAACTTGTGCGAATCCCATGTGGTAAACGTCAAGTCGACCGACGTGTCACACGTCAGAGCCCACTCTCTAGCTCATCGATCGAGCTTGGAGATAGCCAGTGAAAACCGCTTGAACTTCAGTGAGATAAGGCCAGAGCTCATGGTCATCTCAATCGCACGGATCCAGAGGGTCAGATTCCCCCCTTCCTTCCAGAAGTAATGTTTAACGTCCACCCAAAGGGGACGAGGCTTAGCCTCTTCTGGTGGAATTGCCACGTGGCGTGTGGGCATAGCCGACGCTACTTGGTTTTGAACCTTCCCTAACAGGGCCGTTTCGTACTGTTTGAAGGCCTCGACTCGTACATTGAGCACATCGGGATCTTGTGCAGCAAGAAATTCCACATATTTTTGGCCTACGGTCGCGGTCAGCTTATCAAGCGCGACATTTTAGCCCTCAGAGAGGGTTGTGGATTGCTCCATCCTCACAGAGGATCCGTCGTAACGACTCAGGCGTAGATTGACTACTAGTGCTACCAAGTGTAGCGGAGCTACACAGCTCCTTAAGTCAGAGGAAGACTTAACGCTCAATGAGCAACTTTGGTTCTACGAACCCGACTCAGAGAGTCAACAAGCTCAGAGAGCTTACGGTTTCTGTTCCAGGGGGACCAAAGGATTCAGAGAATCACAGCTCAGAGTGCTCAAGAGCAGCTACATGAACAGGCGTTTCTAGCTCTTCCGATCAAGACGCCTCGTAAGGCATGTGTCTTATGTTGGTCAAAATGGGAGCCGAATTTTATTTCTTCTTTTAACCTAAAAGAACACCTTAGAACAAAGTAAATAATCTACTCGCTAATGTCCTAAATAAACCTTTCAAAGATCTGGTAATCAATGGTTGACAGACATCAGTCTTCAACAATTGATACTGTGTTCTTATATTACGTTAAAGGGGATCCCATCTCTTGTGTGCACCACAACTATTGTCGAACACCAGTCGACGTGTAACCCCGTTACATTCATCGGGTGGAAATTCTCAATCGATAGCTTGTATACTTGGGCGCTCTCTCAGAGTCGCCCAAAATCAAAGGTGATGCTAGATCCGCGAGCCTTCTGACCACTTGAGCCGTCTCGCGATCTTAAATCTGAACCGTAAGGTTACCTGCGTCCGATCGCAGTTGGGAGGGGGTTGAGACCCGAAGTTCCGCCTGGACACACAATACGAAGGCAAAGTTTGAATAGGCACAGGTCGCTCTCTATTTAACGGGAGGCCAAAGTTCCTTCCCGGGAGAAGTTGACGCGTGTCTTTCGTTGCAAATTCAATTATGTTTAATATCAACCAACCAAATCCAAATCCTATGACTATGCATGTCTGTTCGCTAGATCTCTGTTGCGTATCGCCTGTCTATGTCATTCACCTCTTGTATCACGTAGTCCACATCAGGTAATCGGGTGACGGACCGCTCCGTATTGTATCGTTCCATAGTGAATCGCTTGGTGGTGGATCGCTCGGTAGCGATCGCTCGGTAGCGATCGCTCTGTGGTGGATCGCTCGGTAGTGGATTGCTCTGTGGTGGATCGCTCGGTAGTGGATTGATTCATATTAGGTCGCTTGGGTAATGGATGGCTCCGTGGTGGATCGCTCGGGTAGTAGATCGCGGTATGTGGTCCACACCAATTTTGTGTCCACACAATTACGTGCCCACAATATCAAGCGTTTAACACCCAGGATGGATCGTGATCAGTCTCTCGAGTCTTTGATCGAGCATCCACCGTCGAATCTCCGTCTATTCTGAGACCACGTATGTTTGATAATCTAGACGATCCACTCCTCCAGCCTGCTTCTCTATTCACCTCTCTTCCATTGTCGTTATCGATCCTGTAATCCAGATGATGTTCAACTCTCAAGTGAACCCGTCCTTGTAGCTTGGTGATCCAAGCCCTTGATCGCGGATCGTGATCGTTCAGTCGTCGATCCTTGCCTATACTCCTCCTTGACCGTTAGGTAGATCAATCCGCATAACTTCAACAGTCGTTTTCTGTCACTCAGTCGTTTGAATTCATCATACGTGCCAACGGCCCATCTCCGAGCGCACTCCACCAATCATAGTGATCTAGCGGTTCATGCGGCTGGCATGACCCAAACTTTTCATCAGTAATATTTTGAACTTCTCCACAATCGTACCCTGCGCCGGCGATCGACATACAGTGTCGATCGACTATGAACCCGCAACGCCCATGGACTCTGCATCGTCCGCACCTTCATCTCGTGGACTGATAACCTGATTCCGCCTTTCCTTCCGCTGCAAATTTTGACTAGCGAAAGGAATGTCGTGATCCCTTCGTCACGGGAGATCGCTGCGTCCTTGGTGAATCGCGAGACCTTTAACTCGGGGATCGCGGCACTCTAAGAACAACTGGACCTTCAGGAAGCGGGTGAGAGATACTATCACTCTCAGGAGGCTACATGTCAAGACCAGAAGTTGCAGATCGAGCAGGTCCAGGTGGAATAGCGATCTTACGTCGAGATCGCCGCGCGCTTTGCGGCGTATGTCCAGGATTGTTATCTCAGAATCTGACCGATCACCAAACTTGATTCAAAGTCGCTGGCTTTACAAACGGAGAGAGCACGACTCCTGAGCCAAGATGGTGTAATCCGGGAGTTTTGGGACGGCTCTTTCCAATGTCAAAACGGACTCGGATCAAGGAAAGGATCGGCGAATTCGTAAATCGGCCATCGCCCAACAGCAAGTGGAGATGTTGGCTTCGCGCCTGGCTGACGCGGAACAAAACTCGGGAGCGGTATTCAAGCTGCGACGGCCAAGGCATCCATGTACAAGAAACTTCTCCACAAGGTCGATAAGAACCTTTAAATGACCAGAGCGGCGTTGGAAGACTTTTCGAAGACATACCAAGGCCGCCTTCGAGGTGAGAGCGTGTTGAAATGGATCTGCAACTGTTACGATCAGAGCTTACGGACCGTGAAGCCAAGGTGGATCGCATGCGCAATCAAGCATTGGTCTGGAAACAGAAGTGTCTTTTGGCCGTCCGCATTTGCGACGTGATCCGTACCCACCAGGATCAGCTGGCTTCAGTACCCCCCCCCTACCCGCCTTCCTTTGGAAGTCCCGTCTACTGCTCCTGCTACTCCACCAGCAAACAAGTTATCCAGGTCTACGAAATACGATCCTCCGATCAAGCGACCCCGCGTAGCGAATATAACGCGATCGAAAACGGAGTCGGTGGCTACCCCTTCGGCCAAGTCTGACGGTAAGTCCCCCAATCCACTGGGACTGTGCAATCCGCCACATCATCCAGATTCACTTGGGCATTCCGCATCTCTGCACGACCTTCCACATCAGCTTGCTCTGAAGAGTCCAAAGCCACGTCAGGATCTGCACGGACTCCGGTCAACCTAAGGCACGGCGAGTAAAACGCTATCTGCCTCCCAAGCAGAAAGTAAGCGGGTATAGAAGCTTCCGGCCACCTATCCACCTCTCTCCGATTCAGAGCCATTCGAATATTCCGAAGAGGATACCCTGGACGTCTTGTCTGGATCGCACTCTTCGTTGTGGCACAGTGGATCGTCGAGCAACGCTCCACCTTCTTCCGGATCGAATCCTGCCCCATTTCTCGTGGATTCTTCCAGTCCTAAGTCTAGATCACCCCCACCCTCGAGTGGATCAGCACCTCCTGCAAAGCGTCCAGTCTTGAAAGTGGACCTCTTTGGATAATATTTAAGCAACTCCGACGGATCGGTCAGCATGACCGACGACGCGCGGAATGCCGAGAATGACCTGCTTCCGCCAGCTGAATACAAAAGTTTGGCCCCGACCCGGGTACCACGCGATAAATGGTTTCCCGGATACCGCGATCGGGTACCCTGGTTTCACCTCCATGTACACCCGTGGTCGGCCCGTCGTGTCGGCTTGACATGAGTGGCGGAGCTGATCCGGATACCTCGTTCAAGCATCTAACACGGCCGAAAGTATACATCTTACAATCCCCACAGCCCCTCGATCCAACGCTACGCCGCCTGAATCCGAGTTGATTCCACGGTTGGTCACTTCGGCACAAGTGTTGTCGCTATACCAGCAAAGGCCTTAAAATAATTATCGGAGCCAAGTCACACCGGTCTCTTTTCGCGAGACAGGTTTGTTCGCTGAGCTGTCGAACATGTCTCGCGACTTCGAGACTCGGCACCGGCAGTCTCTGTGGGGAGCGACCCACGTCCTATACCTGCTAATAGACCAGCGCGGTCGCGATCCGGAGCTGACGCAGCTTTACAATCAGCGCAAACAGCGGCGATCGCGATTCGAAAATCGGTTTAAAAAGGTGTTGCGTTACATTTTCAGGGGATGATCGACGAACATTGCGATCTGGACTTGTTCATGAACTCCTTCTTCATGCATTTCCCATCGCCGGTCGAGATACGTCCATGTTATTTGGGTTCGGGTGATCCATGGAAGAACACACTTAACGTGATCTCAGCTCTGACGCGTCTAGAGTCATCTGAACCTTGGCGCAACCAGTATCGATATCGCATCGTGGATCACCCAGGGTCGTCGATTGCTCGCCTATCCGGTAAGTTTTTTTCCGAACTAGTCCATAGCGATCCAGGCAGTCTATTTACTTAATCATTTAATGCGTCTCCGTCGTTTTCTTCTTCATCGATCGTCACATAAAATCATCTAATTGCCTTTCCATATATATCCATCGCGATCGAGATTTGATACACAAGATCCCCACACACCACCCTCTCCCATTTTTGTTCTCTCAAACCTTCTTGCAGGCCAATTCCAAATCGACACACCGGATATTCGTCCACCTCTTCTTCGTGTAATTCCATTACCTCGAAGCGATTCTTGCAGGCCCGATCGCGGTGAAGCTCTTGCATCAAGGCCTTCCAGTTCAAGTCTTCGTCGTCTGTCCATTTTGGGTCACCAGATACTTTCCATTGTACCAAATATCGGCGTTGGATTCTTCCAAAACGGATCTTCCTGCCGGATCGTACATCCATTACCTTCTCGACTATTAATTCATCTTCATTTAATGTGCGCTCCCAGCTGTCTTCCGGCAGCATGGCTTCGTCAAAATCTAGGCGATCCTCCTCCTCAATGTTAGTGAGTGATGTTGCGGCGACATGTGCAGGATGTATATTGAATATTAGCTTAGTTGTATTGTTCTTTGGCAAAGTTTTGTTGTGGGATGTTAGCGATATCAACGGAGCAACAGATTGTCTCATTCGTTTTGGAAGGGGGATTCTATTCGGGTGAGTGCGGGTTCGACTCCCGCCGTGTGCAAGTTAAGTGTGACTGATACTCACGACCTGGTGTTTGGGGTTCACCAGAACTGCGACCCACCCGCAGTTACGTCCCCCACAACCACGCAAGCGTTTTCATTCTGCATATGACGAATCAGAGTTTTTATCAAAGGTATGTTACGAGACGTAATTACCCTGTGATAGGTAAAACAAAATTCGGTGCAGACAGGGCTCAAAATCGGTGGCCAAGAGTCAATGGCTTCTACCAGCCATTCGTTTTTAGAGATAAGGACAACGTAAATACAACTCACTTTTCGGTTTTCATCCCCGGCCGTAAGCCGTCTTCATCCTAGTGATAGCTCCATAGCCTAGTTAGATTCTAACACTCAACATTTAGCTGGTTGCTAGACCGATTATGGAAGATATACACCCGCTAAAATTGGATAAATGTACCAATGGGAACGATCCATACGGAGAACCCAAAGCTTCCAACCGCACCGCGTGTCTTCCGGAAAATTTCATTTACCCGGAATGGTCCATGCCACATGTGGGCCATCTTCCGGGCTTATTCTTCTTTCACTCGATCCCGATAGAGCCATACTTGCGATCCAACCTCGATCTTATTGGATTCTTCCTCAGTATTGTGTCGATCTGCCCTGTCCTCGATCGAGATCCGTAGCCGATCGTTAAAGACTTCTCTCGCTCGTTGATATTGACGTTGCATATTGTATCGCCATCTTCGGGGTTCTCGATCCCGTCGTTTGGTGCTACCCAATGTCGAAGTCTCATCCAGCGTCGATCGTGGGTCCCAATCGTGGATCAGGAACAATGGTGCATCTCCACGTAAACGATCCTGTGCCGTATTGATGGCGAACGTCAACCCCTCGCAGTCTTCGTCCCAATCTTTCTGATTTGTATGCGCGACGTAAATTTTCCAAGCTCTCGTCAGTGTTTGCACCATTCGTTCTGCTGTCTTATTCGCTCGGGGTCGGTAAGCCATACTTGCACGTTGTTTCTGACCCACGATCCAATTGAAAGCTCTGAAGAAATCGTACATGAATCTTGGCTCTTGATCATGACGGATCGCTTCACTGGCCCCGAATCTTCGAAACGCACATCCTTCGTAACTCTCGGCGAACGTAAATGCAGTTCCAGAAGAACTCTACGTGGCGATTACGTACCCTGAGAACAGATCCACCCACATCAACAACTCGTTGTTTCTTTTGAAAGATCCCGGTAGTGACGGTTTGTGATCCATCGCGATTGTTTAAAACAGGTAAGTCGCTTGGACATTCCCCGGAGATTCGCCGCAAAGAACACGTTTTCTTTTTCCCGTCGTGCAATCAACACATTGTCCCACGTAACCATGGAAGCTCCGATATATTCCTCTTCAGTGAAAGCTAGGCCGGATTCGTTGGTACGTTCGGCCTACCCTTGGTGGCCGCCCTTCAGATCTGTGTGGGACATCTTGCTGCAGTAGTTCTGGTATTATCAAACGAACCAGCTATACGCGAATGTCTGGAAATTTCGCTGATCGAGGGTCGAAAAACAATAGTCCGCTTTCGTCTACCTCATATTGGGAGCGATCCGAGCAAATGACTTTTCCTCTTCGAAACTCAACTTTGCTATGTCACCGATCAGGAATAACTTCAAATTGGCGATCCAATTTTTCTCTTCTTGTGCTTGATTGATTTTCTCGATACTGGCCGGCTCAACGAATTACTCTTGCAGTAATTCAGGCGACCGCCGTCTCCTTACGGCTTACCTAGTGCCGGAAGCTATTTACACGACTTGATCGACACTTTTGGTTGTCAGCAACTCGTCGAACCGGTTCAATGAACGTGAATCCTGACGACCTTGATCGGATACAGCTATCGAGCCTTGCCATTTTTGCAAAGCCTTGCTTGCCAGTCGGTCAGCAGTCTCATTCCATTCTCTCTTTATATGTAGAAATTCGTGGATCGGCCATGTTCGGAGTTTATCCATAGCCTTATGACGTAGCAACTTCAATACGGGCGCTATGCAATCTATTTCTCCGCGCATCTGCCTGATAACCAAGTTATAATCGCCACAAATGATGATGCACCCCCGCGCTGGATCGACCAAGAGATCGAAACCTAGTAGCATCCCACGGTACTCAGCCTCGTTCACTGTAAAGTCCATCGCATATTCGGCTGCAGCAGTCACTATCTATCCTTCTAGGAGCTCCCATACTATTGCGATATATGCCCCGCTTTTTCGTTTGGTCCGGGTCAATCCATCAAAACTGACCACTCAAAGACTTTCACCCTCCTACACCTTTGATGGTGGCATACTTATAGTATGTTCCGGCTGTTTCTGAAAGGCGATGGCGATCAACATCTCGTCAACCTCTTCGCGCGGAGTTGTGCTGGCGGCGAGTGTACCACGTATTTCATTTTCTCTTTAATACAATTCTTGATATCTAGCGTTCGCTTCGATAAAAACGTCGCTCATCTCCCTAGCCTCCCATTCAGACCTAAAGATTGTACCAGCCAGGCCAACTTCGAATGACGCATGAGCACCTTGATTTCTCATGCAAACAACGTAGTGTAGCCGATATACAAGATGCGCAGTAGAGCTAGACCTTCCTTTTCTACCATTCCATAGTTAATCTCGTTGGGTTATAGCGCTCGACTTGTGAACGTTACGGTCCAGTATGTTCCATCGTGTCTTGTAGCAAAGCTGCACATACTGCCCATATACTAGCATAGACCACGATCACTGAAACGCGATCCGGATCGAGTGTATAATAATCGGAGTTGTAGCGATCTTATCCTTCAATATGGTGAACGAATTCATCACTTTTTCCCATCGACTTCTGTCCGTTGAGGCCAGGTAGCCCCCTGTAACACAGGAAAACGCGGGATTGCCCCCTGCTACACAGATACGATCTGGATTGCTATTCTCTTCATCTTCCCCATCGTTCACTTTTGGATCGCCCCTGCTACACCGATGCGATCTGGATCGCTATCCTTTCGACATTTCCGATCATCTACCCTCTTTTCATTCGGTATATGCGGCTTCATACTTCCCGGGCGGAAACTTTCGTTGAAATCCTCTCCGCGTAGTTCGTATAGCACTGAAGCATGTATTGTACAGTCTTCAATGAGTCGGCTATAGGAATTCAAGCTTCCTAAAAACGACTGCATCGACCGCAGCGTTCGAGGAAACGGGCTATTGATCAGTGGCCGAGATCGTTCGGGTGGGATTCCAGTCCAGCGAGTATTACTTGATGAAACAGATGATTCACCTTGCGCCGTCCCCAAACGCTTTTGGTCAGGCTGATCGACAGATTTTACTTGTCGCATACTCGTAGCAATCCTTCCACTCTTTTGTATATAACAGTCCACGATGTAGCTGGATTCAATATATTATCGATGTACGATCTTCGACCTGGCACATACGGTGTCTGGCTGGTGTCCGGTTCTCGTTTGCGAACACATCGATCCGTTTGGACGACTCCATAGAGGAGGCATCTGGATCAGCACCGACATTCGAATAGCCATACAATGCATTGTCGATCAGGCTTTTGGTCAATCTGTGGACAATGTTTTAACCCAACGGCATCCGTAGCCACTCAAACAAGCCTGATCGCGTAATGAATGCGGGAATACTTCTTGCTAGTTCCGTCATATCTACTACCTCAAACCCGCTTGCCATATCTAGTGAGCAGTACCACATCGCTTTGTCCATGTCTTCTAAAAGTTCGCTGATCAACGGCATTGTATATACCGTCAGTCTCGTTATCTAATTTACCCGTCAATAGTAGATATACAGTCGAATGTCCTCGCCATTCTTCCTGATAAATACGACAATCGGCGAAGCCCAGGGGGTTGTGAAAGGTCGAATAATCTGGGCTGATAGCAGTTTTTTAATCGAATCCGCTAGTTTTTCACGAAACTTGGGCGCTACTGGCCGTACTCTTTGTGCGATCGGGCTAGCTCCTCCCACGTCAATATCGCATATAGCTCCCCGTGCGGTTGAAGGGAGTGCATTTCTTTTACCGATAAGAAGGTGCTTGTTTCTCATGATCAGTTGTCTCAATCGTTCCTGTTCATCACTCAGCGAGGCGTCCGGATCGCCTACCTGAATATTGCCAATCGTAATTTTGGCAGTGGGCCTGACAATGTCAGGCAATACCGCCATGTGTTTATCTACGTCTTGAACGTACTATTCCCCACTTTTCAGACGATAGGTAGAGACATCCGTTTCTTCCTCGATTCGATCATCCTCCGGGCATGGATCGTCATCGATCTTCACATCTGGTGAACGTCCGGCCTCGTTCTTGGACTGATCCTCTGCTCCGTCGATCGTCCATTGTTCTTGAATAATGTTAACCACAGGCAGTACGCTTGTTGATAGATGATCTTCTTGTAGGTCGTCAATCACGTGACGCGATCCGTCAAGCGATCGATCGGTATACCTTTCCTCATTCGTTTCACCTCCTTCCATTGGCCCCCCGGGTGCTCGATCGCATTTGCCCGTCTCTTCTATCGTGTAAACGACACGTGGTAGTGGCTCCACACGTGGAACAACTTCCTCGTCTCGGATCGGGCTGTCCGTTGGCTCATTGTTCCCTTCTATCGAATTAAAATCTTCTTAGGCGTAGGGTATAGTGGGTGATCCACAAGCAAATTAGCGTATTCGGGTGACAATTCTTCCTTTTTTCTGTCGTTGCTTCAAATGCTAGATTGTACCACTCGTTGTACCGTCGCTATCCAACCTAGACGTATAATGAGTATCGAGGCACCATATTGGCAGCCATAATCGAGGCTGAAGCCGGCCCGCGATCGAGGGTAACTTCTGTATCGCTGAGATTTGTCAGATACAAGTACTTGATCCGACTTATTCCGGTTGGTACGGTGGGTATCCACGTTGGATCGCGCCTCACCCACAGCTTGGCGTTGAACTGGCTTTGCCGATCCCTATCTCTGTCGATCTACCGACAGGTAGAATCAAGTGCTTTTCCGGGATCACGATCGGCTGCATGGACGATCCGTGCATATGTCTGCGTCCTGCTATGTGAATTCTCACTTCATTTGGCAATACCAGCGTCCCATCAGCTAAATACAGACGTATAACTGCGGGTACCATGAAATTCATATTTAAAACCGCTTCTTGACCGACCTGACCACCCACTCAAACATCAAAATAGTACACCAGCGATCCGTTTAGGGTGATCGTGAACTTGGTACGTCCATCGGACATGTACGTGTTTTCACCTATCCCCACACACTCCTATTTTTGATTCTTGTCGATGACACATCCTACCTTACGAGCAAAGGCAGTGTCAACGATGGAGAATTTATCTCCCAAGTCAAGTAGCATTGTGGTGTTTTCGTTGTTAATCTTTCCAACCACTTTAGCTTGCTTGAACTATTTTCCTGTTGCATGGAATTTCCAATGACCCCTTGACTCTCCGGGCGCTAAGACAAGTTCCATGTTGGTGGGTAACAAGGCGTACTCATCATGTCTTCTAACACTCGAACAGCAACGCAGAAAGTTTGAAAAATCACAGGTGTTTTGTAGATCATCATGCTTGTCATCTCTTCCATCGACCGAATTCCTCACCACAAATGCATATATGCAGAACCTAGAACGCTCGGCTTGTACCAGGTTCCAAGCTGGCGAGCGTTCTAATTTATCATCTTCTTAAATTGTTCCGGCAAATATCTGCATGCTTGGTAGGACCATACCACTAGCATATCATTTTGTAAAAATATTCCATCGGGCAATTTCCTTCATCGTGGATATTCTTGCATACGGAACACAGGTATTACCATTTGTCCGCAGGATGACCCTTCGTCCGCACTAGTGACACGGCAGTCGCTTCTAACACCCGTGATCGGCAATTCTCTTCGACGCACAGTGTGTGCACACTGTTTGCAGGTTTTCACGATCGTAGAGCTTCTCTTGATCGAATCTCTCATTTGGACGATCGGGTTTCCTGGCTTCTGAGCGCGATCAGCAGCTGCAGCTATGTACCCAATACGTTGATCCGAGTCAGTATCCGATCCGTTGGAGTCAACTTATGATCCACTGCTCTCGATTTCCACGAGGATTGCTCTTACATCCCGAGCTGGTTTTGCTAGCATTTGGTCCGCTTATGACGTAAGATGCTTTCGTACTTTTTGCGACCCCATTGAGGCGTGAGCTTCTTGGACTTCCATGTTTTCGCATTCTTGCAGAATTGCTTCAAGATCATCTGCATCTTTAAGGCGTAACATTGTCAACTTTCTAGCCATTTTGCGATCGTCCAGTGTGTTAATGTAATGATTCACATGTTCCTTGCGGATAGCGTACGGTCCATCTTGTATCAGGATCTTCGCTCGGATCGCGGCCGCATTCAGACGGTACAAGTACTTTAATTGAGTCTCGCCCGATCGCCCAAGTGCTTTGTACTATAGTCCCCCAACCGGAATGTCATTCTTCCCCCCGTAATTAGTCATGAAGCCTTCCTGGATTGCCTTCCACGAAGTACTCGTCAAGTGACTGAGCTCGTTATTTTATTCACGCGCCGGTCCCGTAAGAAGATCGCTGAAAACCAGAAACTTCTCCGCATCAGGAGCTTGATCACGTAGGAACGCCGACTTCACCTTACTGATCCGGTTTCTGGATCGTTCTTCATTCTTTTATCGTCCGGCTTACTCATTCAGTTTGGCGATGGCATACATCCGGATTCTTTAGTTAGAGAACCCACATCCATCCGCTGCCCCTGGCGTTTCCACTTGTGATAATCTCTTATTACCTTGGTCTTGGTGCTCACGAGGATTGTCATGCGATCTACCAAGACGCGATCCAACCGACTCCGGGCATGTAAAGCTTCTGTTCAGGTTGGTGAATGGGCGATCGTCCGGCGTTCATACGGGCTTGTTCTAGCTCATATTTCTTCATGACTCGTCGAAAATAGTAATAACATAATTTGATTCCACCATGTTCATGAACTGAGTCGCCGGTGGCTATTGCAATTGCGCCTTTGCCTCATTACGTCCATATTTCACCCGCAATACTCCGCGCCTTGTGGTCCTAGCAATATCCGTTGGATCTCGACCGAAACATTCGAGTCCTCTTCTGACTACTTTAAAGCATAAAGGTACGATTCCGCGTGCTCATCCATGGGGGAATCGTTGATCAGTGTAAAAACTTGATCCATCGTAACTCGAGACGTGATCTGTTCATCCATGGTGCCGATCAGCGGGGCCGGGTAGTCGACGGGGTCACGTGCGCCTATGAGCGGACTTAACGTCTTAAACAGCGACTGTCCGGCAGCGACCACTCGATCGTGGTTGCACTCTAGTACAGTTTGCGCATTGAACGTTCCAACAGTGATCCCCGCCTCAATTAGCAGGTTAGTTAGAAGCTAGAGAGCCTCCAACACGTTTAAAGTTAATTTAGGTGCATATATTGGCACGCGTAGTGATCCGGTCAGCTTTGGCTTGGTCATATTAAGCACAGGGTCACTCGGCACAGCTTCTTTAGATCCTTCAAATCGTATTATCGGCTAATTCTGTCGAATCGTCAATCTTTAAACTTGATTTCGCGATCCACTGGCTATGGGTCTTGATCCATCTTCTCCGCCTTGATCTTATCTCCACTTGCCTATCCTTGTAGATATTTAGATCATGTTTTACCGCGGACATCTTCTTGAAGTCTTCCGAACTCTAGTCATCTTTCTTTATATTTCTGATGGTACATCTGATATAAATGAAAACCGTTTAAGGATTCCCCTAGACCGATCATCTGGCAGACCGTGCTTTACAGCACGATCTGCGGTGGCCCCCATAAAGATCTCAAGAGAAGGTTGTTTTTTTTTCTTCCCGATCGTGCGACCGATCTTCCTCTTTTGTTTTCTTGTCGTCAAAGTCCCTCTCAAAGCTTTGACGATCTGAACATCCTTTATTCTCACGCGCCTGCGACGATCACTGTTTTGCTGGCGCTTCTATCCTAGGTTCAGACTTCATCTCGAATTTCTCGCTTAAGGACTCACGGTGATATCCCCAGTCACCAGAAGATCCCGTCACGCGCACCATTGTGGTGTATTGGTGATCAAAACTCCTTGTGACCCCGACTCTATACTGGCGCCCGGACGACCAACTAACGGAGGGGATATCCCTATTCCGTGCTCTGTGTATTCTTGCTTACCTTGTGGACTTGAGTTGAAGCTGACTTGACCGTTTTGGGGGTGGGGGTTAACCGGGTGGAAATTCTTCACCCGGTCAAACGTGGGTGTGGATCGAGTGGAAATTCTTCACTCGATAGCGTGTATACTTGGGCGCTCTCCCAGAGTTGTTTAAAATCAAAGGTGATGCTTGATCCGCGAGCCTTCTGACCATTTGAGCCGTCTCGAGATCTTAAATCTGAACCGTAAGGTTACCTGCGTCCGATCGCAGTTGGGAGGGGGGGTTAAGACCCGAAGTTCCGCCTGGACACACAATACGAAGGCAAAGTTTGAATAGGCACAGGTCGCTCTCTATTTAACGGGAGGCCAAAGTTCCTTCCCGGGAGAAGTTGACGCGTGTCTTTCGTTGCAAATTCAATTATGTTTAATATCAACCAACCAAATCCAAATCCTATGACTATGCATGTCTGTTCGCTAGATCTCTGTTGCGTATCGCCTGTCTATGTCATTCACCTCTTGTATCACGTAGTCCACATCAGGTAATCGGGTGACGGACAGCTCCGTAGCGATCTCCGTATTGTATCGCTCCATAGTGAATCTCTTGGTGGTGGATCGCTCGGTAGCGATCGCTCTGTGGTGGATCGCTCGGTAGTGGATTGCTCTGTGGTGGATCGCTCGATAGTGGATTGCTTCATATTAGGTCGCTTGGGTAATGGATGGCTCCGTGGTGGATTGCTCGGGTAGTAGATCGCGGTATGTGGTCCACACCAATTTTGTGTCCACACAATTACGTGCCCACAATATCAAGCGTTTAACACCCAGGATGGATCGTGATCAGTCTCTCGAGTCTTTGATCGGGCATCCACCGTTGAATCTCCGTCTCTTCTGAGACCACGTATGTTTGATGATCTAGACGATCCACTCCTCCAGCCTGCTTCTCTATTCACCTCTCTTCCATTGTCGTTATCGATCCTGTAATCCAGATGATGTTCAACTCTCAAGTGATCCCGTCCTTGTAGCTTGGTGATCCAAGCCCTTGATCGCGGATCGTGATCGGTCAGTCGTCGATCCTTGACTATACTCCTCCTTGACCGTTAGGTAGATCAATCCGCATAACTTCGACAGTCGTTTTCTGTCACTCAGTCGTTTGAATTCATCATACGTGCCAACGGCCCATCTCCGTGCGCACTCCACCAGTAGAATTGATCTCGCGATTGATGCGGCTGGCACGACCCACAATTTTCGTCATTATTTCTATTCGCTTCGCCACACAAGGTACAAGATCGTAAGTCGGCTAAAGTAATAAGAAGGTCAAGCGGATCAAGCATCTACGAACTGGGCAAGGCGAGTTTGCCGAGACCGGGTACTTTTTATCGAATACCATACAAGTATGGCCGTGGTCGTGTGAAGGTTTTCACACGATCATCATCCCATCGCTAACAAGGTTAGATATACCTCGACGTGATTGTATTTAGAATGCTTTTCTCTCTACCGACGGGTAAGCAAGGGTAAGAAGGAAGCGTATCACATGAATATGGAGTCCTCTCGAGTAGTTGGTCGTTTTAGTGCCTGTCGAGGGATAGGGTCTTAAAAGCGTTCGATCGCCACTCTACCATAGCTCCAAATTTTCCTGCTCAAATTTTTCTTAAATCACGTCTACCAAGGAGAATTTATCTAGATTATATGTAATAAGACGAACGATCAACAAATATGGGCTGACATGATCGTGAAATCGATTACGATGGTCAATTTCTAGAATTCGCTCAATCCATGGGTCTTACACTCGAGATCGTAGATGACATACGTAAGTCTCATAAGAAGTGACTGTGTCGTAAATCAGTCGAGATCAAAAATTTGTGAGTCTAGGTGGTTATGACACAGATCGTATTCGATACGGTCAAGTAGATATTTTCGGCGAGTAACATCTTTTATTTTGGATTAGGATCCTGTTTCTTTCGTACAAATTTTTTTTGTTAATAACCTTATAATGCCTTGTCATCTATTTGTCTACACGCTGCATGTGAAAGGACTAATGCGTTGTTTATGTGCTGTCATGATAAAGCCAAATTAAAATTGGTGCGCTTAGACGGCGTTGAAATTATCCTGTTTCATCCATTATATTGCTTAAATTGGATCTAATCGATAGCATAATTAATCATGCTGCTTCGCGCTTTGATCTTCTATTTTTGCGCTTCTCGTGCCATGCTGATACCTAATTTGCACATATAAGGCTGCATACAGATGCGAACATACCCACTACTCAATGTCATCCTCTTTTGAAATTGATTTAACCACCTCACTTATCAGACCCGCGTTAAAAGGCCGTATTAGTTAATAAAAGTTTTAGAGTAGCGACAGCATCATAAATAAAGCAATGACGAATATGGACGAGGCCCGTTCTAAGACTTAAGGAAGAATTCACTTTGTCGGGGTAGAGCAAATGCGCCCTCTCATTAATTAGCCGTCTGATTATTAGAGGTTGCTTTATTTGACAAAGAAGATAACCTACTATAATGGCGAGTTTAAATTATTCGCGGAATTCATATCGGTCGAGGCTCCTTTAAAGAATGTTGGGACCAAAAATATTAAACGCGGTTGGTGACCCGACACGATCAAATTGATGGGTTACGTTATAGGTAGACGATTTCGGTAATATTATAGATGAGGAAATTAATAACGCCAATAGCTCAAAAAAAATTATATGATCATTTTATTGACTGATTCTAAAAGTCAAAAAATATGCATCTGCGAGCGATAGAAATATACTATTCAAACAAATGAAGATTGCGAATTGTTGTTTTTAGTCGGCAAGCTTCGGAATATAAATACAATATATATGGGCTTCTTTTCAAATTAAGTAAATAATTATGATGATATTTAATGGCTCTATATCTGTAAAGATCGTGCTGCCCTAAAAATTTATGGCATGATCGTTCGGCTTATTAGAGACTCAAATTAAGGATCTTATTCCAATGATATCCCCAGATATTTTTTTACATGGGTCGAAATATTAAAAAGCGAATATCAATATATAAAAATATTGAAAGTCCAAATTGATTCGATGAGAGCGGCCTCGGAATACGGGACATGCCAGAAAATGCGAAAAAATGTTACTTCGGAATATGTGCATCTGGCGGCTGATAATTTATTGCTTAACTAGGAACGAAAAAAACGAAGGAAAATTCACGGTAAGATTTTTGATCGTCAATTTACGATAAAAGTTATTTGCTGCTCTATAAGGAATGAGCATACCTGCTTACAGTCATTACAATATGGCCTGTCGACGCAACAGAATGTTGAATCTTCAAATTTACGGAATATCATCAAAAAGGGTATGCAATTTGCGATGAACATCTAATAGAATTGAATTGCGATTGGAAGCAGCCAGGCGTTGAGTTTTGTTCGAGTTGAATACCTAAATAATCTGTGTGTGATTCAATATAATGTTGACCGAGAAATGGTTAGTGCGATCTCGTATGAAATTTCGACGCGGTCGCTTCTTACCAAAATCAAACAATTTTGATTATCATCAACTCCTATTTCACGAACAGTGCAAATCGTCCAAAGCTCCAATAAAGAAAAAATTTAAGCATATCTAGCAACAGTCCTTCAGTTATTCAGTCGTCTAGCATTAGTAAAGTGTTCGAGATCAAATCATCATCATTGTTTATAGGACAGCAAATCCAGTCAAAAGATTACCAGGTAGGCTTATTACATCACGAGTTCTTTTAAAACCGAAACGCATACTCAATAATGAAGACCCGAGCATATGTAATCAAGTTTGGATATACATCCATTACGCGTAATTTTTGAATATATTTCTTAACTATTTTATCTATCCAATCAGCCGGAATAAACAAAAATGATATAGTCAACCAACGCGGTAAAATTATTCTCTGTAAATTAAATTTATAGCGACTATTACGAATAGTTTATAACGATAATAAAATCCAATGGCGGGGTTCCGTCGTATTAATGTTATTGAGGAATAACACTGCATCCACTAATTTTGATGTGATGCACGAGGTAATATATCTAGTTGTATTTTCCAAAATCCGCATGTCTTTTTCTGCTTTATCTTTTCACAAAGTAGCTTTCTTAGCTCTTCTTCTTCGACGCGGCAGGCTTGCTCATAATGATCAAGCACTAAGAGGCGAAGTAAATTTTTAAATTATTGTGGCCTGGTCATATATACCACCTTTCTCGGGCATGCCATCCAGCGAAACTTCCCTAGATTCCAATATCTATTCCTATGGTATCTTCACTTAGATTTTTTCGTCATCACCTTAATCATCATTATCGTCAATCACGTTTAAATCGGGCAAGACCGTAGATAAGACACACTTATCGTTAAGGTTACCGATGATAAACAGATAGCCGTCGTCATGAAGGTAGCTCTCAGCGTCCATTGTGGCGCCGACATGCTATTTCTTGCTACTAACGCTGATATCTAGCTATCCGTATCAACGTCCTCGGTGTTGAGAAAATTATTAACGAATATCCGACCTCGAGCGCGAAGAATCCGGGTCTTTTCCCACTAATGGCGAATGGTCGCATGTTCGGCGTCCTTTTTGACGGCCACACGAGCTTATTAATTGCCTGGTGAATTGTGAGCTTGTTTTTAGGCTTAAGAAAGGTGACCAATAGTGACTTCATACTTCTTTAGAGGTGTACTTAACTATAGCGCGCCTTCTACTTAAGCATGAAGTTGGAGATTATTCCGGGATCAGCCGTTTGCGATTGGGACGTAAAGTTAAATAGGCGGAAGCGAAATAGTGTTCGAATTGCATGTTATTCAGCAATTATAGTTCTATTGAAAAATATTTATTACAATAGTCTCCATCTTGGTCAGCTGGCTCTTATATTTCCCCACGCAGCGCGGACTGGTATTTTCAAGCAGCAAGACGACTTATGGCTTTGTCTTTTTAATTCCTGGTCAGGTCAAAAATTAAAGGCTTAAACACGTCGCACTTCAATAAAGTATTCTTGAGAAAGAATACTTTACATAGGACGGCTTCGTAAGGTTAATGTTGAAGAAGCAACGCAATTTTGCAGTATAAACAATTGGAAGCATACTGAGGTTCCTATTAAAGATGTTTAGCTAAACCTTTTACTTTTATATGAAATTGAAAGCACATAAAGAACGGATTGAATTTAAATAGGAAACTAATTTTGGCGTTATCCTACCTTAAACTTTCTCTGAGGGCTGCGCAAGTGTCTTGGTTGGATCCAAATATTATTAACAGCTAGTATTCATCACTTTTGAATAAGTCGTTATCACCATACTTGATGATGATGTCCTTAAAGTGACATTGGAAACCAGAAATCTTTTAGTATTACAATTTTCGCCCCTCCACGGAGACATACGCGTAAATGCTCTGACGCTTTTCGAGCTAGAGCTAGAGCTGTAGCTAACCGTCCGAGAAAGTAAATTGATTCATCTCCGCGCCTCGAGTGCTGTTACCGGAAAATGATTCAAATCGAAGTATCTACGCTTATAGATGGCATCAACGATCACGACTTCGTTCGACTTCACTAGAACAAGCCAGCTTTAAATGGTCTAAAAAGAAAATCCGGATCTTAAAAGAAACGACGAAAGACCAGAAAATTGATAATAACCTTATCATGCAGTGAACCACGAAATCTATTTATGCTTCCTTTTTTAAGGCTCGTTCGAGGATGAGGGCTGGTACGGACATTATACGATCTAGATATAGGTCGTCAGGTAGTCCAAGGTCACGCAACGATACAGTAAATTACACCGATGGCAAGCTGTTGCCGGTCCGAAATACACATTGATTGGCAAAATTGCAATAGATTGCCTCAGTCAAGATCCAACGGATTGCAAAAACAAGGTACGCAAATGGCAACAGCACGATAGTATGATTCGAAAGTCAGATTGTGCCTGTAGTGAAGGATGAGAAATCGACAGCAAGTACTTTTACATAGGCATGATAAAGCACGACAAATGTATGAGTTGAAGTAAATATCTACTACTTGCTGCAGCACATATTCGTGGATTGCAAAGGTCGGTATAAAAGACAAGAAAACACGAGTAGTTCAGTAACAGCGTATCGAGACAGTCTAAAAGTTAAAGTGTTAGAAATGCATAATCCTGTTGTATGTATTAACCGACCATTTTACATAAAAAAGGCTCACTGATATACGAGTAAAGAATGCAATCATTGATGACTTTCTCTACTCTTATCACTAAAATCATCATGTTTAATGATTTTATAATGTCACACGCACTTGCAGAGGACTCGATTGGTGCTGAGGCTTTTTGCACATTTATATGATGTTACATCATGGCTGACCGCTTCCTCTGTACCCTTATACGCCGCGCTTTTAAATTACAATCTTAATGCATTGGCTTCCGCCAATCAACGCGGCTCCTACAGCGTATCTCTTGCCCAGACACTTCAGTGCGTTTACGTAATTCGCCGTAAGTCGCCTTAATGCGTCTGGTGTGTCTAATAGGGGGGTCACGCTGAAGTTTAGGCCATATATCAAAAAGGTCTGGTCCGGCTATCAGTATTATCTGATTATAATGCTGTTATCGTTGCATACGTTTTGCGGACACCCATCATTCGCAGCGGTGTGTTAAGTGTTAATTTCTGCATTTATTCGTAGCCATCTATTGATATTTCATTTAATATAATATGTAAAAGAATAGCGCGGAGACAGTTATAATATTACCGACTTAGCAATACAAACTGAGGAGTTACTTATTGTTAAAATTTAATCATTTGACCATGTGATGAGGGTTTAAATTGTTGCTCGTTGTCTATAATAAATAAACAACAAGCTTTTCAATTTAGATGTAATATGTTTCATATGTAGATGCATCGGATACGTTTATCCTTTGTGTAGAAGAATATATATATTTTTATTTTAAAAAAGCATCATCGTTAGCACGTGTTTATAATAAAAACTTCGTATTTTTTCACAACGCTCGAGCATTAAAGTCAATAAGGACAATTTTCGGCTTGAGATATTTGCAAAATAATTTTGTTCAGGCTCCCTAAAACAATATTTGCGTTTAAAGTTAAGTCGTCGTGATGTGTTTAACTTGTATATTGCACATTAAAAGTATTCTTAGCTTAATAATTGAGTCACTAGCGTCGTGAGTAAATCGGAGCCTCAGCCACCCCAACCGTTACATTACACGTCACTTCGTCACTTGCGTTATGTAGATGATAAAATAAACTATAGACTACAGGACAGGAAAAACATAATATACCAAGTATAAAAGAACCGCAAACTAGAAGAAGGATAGGCGATATTAGATAATGCATAATATTGGAGTCTCATGAATTTGTTGAGGAAATGAACATTTATTACCTTAAAAACAAGGAGGTGTTGGTTACTAGTATTAATCGACTTGAACGACCCATTATCATCAATTCGCGTTGCCTATATATACTTGATGTCTTGATTAAAATTACGGCCGTATTACAGCTGACATCAAAACTTATTTAGTTATAAACGTTGTAGAAACAGTTGCGACAAAACTCGACTTAACACGAGCCGGTTATATTGATTTATTCGAATTAATTAGTTGCAAACAAAGCCTAAGCGCGTAAGTAGATTCCTGCATCATTTATATTAAAATGAAGTGTTAAGGATATATATAGCATTTTCAGGTAATCGTTAGTCCAATTGATGACCTAGAAGGGACTTATTACTTGTGCACACGCAATGGTTACTTCTATATTCTAACAAATGAACAGTCCATCTACTACTGTCTTGTTGATACAACTTAACTAAACCGAAACCTCTCGATTTTTACTTTATTTTACCATAAATCTTGATGTGGCTACAGCTGTCACATTGTTATAATCTATTGATAAACGTATTTGATAACTTGACACTACTAAAGTATCCTTAATGGCTTTTTGGCGCCGAACACGTTGCGATTACGTCAAGTCTATGACCTATGTGATGTTAAAGGGTTTCTAAGTCATATTTGACACTTGTAGGTGATTTAATATTGCATTGAACTTCGAACAACGATTCTAGCTAGGATACTAATGATTAACCGAATACTTATAAGCATCGCGATTTTACTACGAACGTTGCCTCGTCGCATATCTAGGGGTACATTCCTGTTAGTTCCGTCCGTAATCTCTCACTTTAAAAAGACTGTCGCTCACGTGCCGTGCCTAATTACCGCTATAAAAAGGACTTGACAAAATAACGCTAAAAACATATAAGGAGCCACCGTCAAATGTTAAGTTTACGCCTACTTGCCATCAATAATGCAAATTCGTTCATAATGTTGTGACGGATTCCCCTTTACCACTCACTAATTGGCCCTTATATATAGGTTTACAAAGCGTTATGAGCTTCCGACCCGACCGTCATGTGCAGCTAAGATTGGAACAAGCGCAAAGTAGAGAGCTGTTAAAAAGGTGAAGAATAAGGGATATTTAAATTACCAATATTGGTAGGATTTGTAAAAAATACCAATCTCTTTGTCACTAAAACAATATTAAACTACAATCTTCTTTGTAAAATCTTCGCCCGCCATCTTTTTTCGCGTGCAGCAACAATAACTGATTAAAAAGTCGATGTCACGACGTATTTACTAGACAAAATCGTTGTTCCACAATAGTTATGGCAGGTGATAGTTTAATATCGCTAAGCCAGGTAATATACACATACATTATAAATAAATTTGTTATTTGCATTTATCACACAATAATATGATTTGTTACGGAAACACCTTATAACAACGCCAGCATAAAACGGACATAAACGTGAGATCGCTGCATCACATACACATAAAAAAGAAACAAATGAATCTGTATCTAGTAAAATGGAAACTAAATCGCCGCCCGCCCCGACCTACGTGAGTTTTAAAATTGTACAAATTGGTGCCAGACAAACCGTCTGTTTCGGTTGCTCATTATTTATCAAGTAACCGGGTCTACACATATGTCTTTTTTATTTCATACTATCATAAAGTGCTTGAAACATTGCTTATAATGTTTATTGATGATGTGGAGGACAAAATCCTACAGTTAAAACTCATAGATCTTTAACAGTCTCCCATTAGGAAAGCACTGGTCACAAAATAAATCCGCAACCAGATTACATCAGATTAGTGTGATCCTTTGCTGCATCGCAGCGTTAAACCGAATTATAAGATGATAGAGCAAGACGTTTTCTCCGCTAGGTACCTCACGACATGATGAGCTTGAAGGTAATATCACTGTATATTTGGTCTGAAATTTAAGATACTATATAAAGTTTTGTATACAAGAATGGCAGTAGAAGGCTATACAAGAGACTTTATGGCGTTTAAGAAGCTAGCAGCCTCTATTTAATCCGGTGATTAGAAGTATATCTCTTCATTATCAGTTTAAACTTTACCATAGTATTTAGCGTTAAATTATCCGATATTTTATAAATGACGTTTCGATTTCTTAAATTATATTCATTGATATTCTAATTAACGATTGTTCGCAACGGAATTATCTCACCTGTATCAATAGCCCTGTAGGCTTCATCGTGTATGACAATTTGTTTATCTAACCAAAGTCGAAATATAGGTAATATGAGCTCAGATTTTGAAGTGGAAAAGACTTATATGCCAGCTTCTTTCTTACGCCATCAATCTGCGAGACCGTATGTTCGGAATTTGATTCTAATATAAGCAATGCTTTGCAATAAGCGATCTCGTAGCCTCTTATAAGCAATTTTGCCAGATATTACCGTCTATGTGACGGGCATGAGTCCGTATCAAAAACTTTTTAGATTTAACAACGATACCAATAACGTACGAAGCGGTATGCAGGTCTAATTAAGATTCTAATACAACTTTGAGCATATTAATCGCCCTGGAGCCACAAGCAATATTATAAGAGCTCACTCGTAAACTCGATATAAGTCTTTTTGGTTGTTTAAGCTCTTTTAGGTACGCTAGTACCAGATAATGTATCTTTTCCCTATATTATATTAGGTCAAATTCTAAATTATTGCTCCAAATTTTATAAGGGTTGGGACACGTTAGGCTCTACCAATATATTCTATCTTTAAGTAACTCACGGTATCAATTGGATATGCATATTGCATCGAATACTTAAAAAAGGCTACAAAGTTATGTGTGAAAATGTCAAAAATAGGCACACAATATTGATTGAAGTACAATGTATTTATGTTTCTGTGGTCCAGTGGACTTTGTCATGGTATAATAAAAGTTTAAGAATGTATTCATATGGCTTTTTCCCTCCATCTCATTCCATCATCGGTACTTTTTTTATTGTTGTTATGGCAAGAATTTATCACGTACTCCTGATATCGACATCGCCTTTTAAAAAAAGAGGTTTTGTCTCATCGACAGATAATTAGGTCGATCTTTTTAATGATAGTTTTGTAATAGGTTACAATTTTTTAAAATATTAAGCTCACTAAATTAATGTTTTTAATGGTTCGACTGAAAGAAATGCATTTAAATATAATAAGTAAATTCCCATGTTAATTACTATTTCACACACCACACTTCCATAAATGTAAGAAAGTATTGTACCCTTATAACTTTCCACCAAACTTTAGCTAACATATAGAAAGCTTTTTTTGATAGTTGTACAGATAATTACTTGCGCTATCATGAAAAACTGTATTCGCGTGAACCCTAGATGGAAATGAATATATATATTCGAATGATTTTGCTATTATGACTTTTTTCAAAACTCTATCTAATTTATATTATAAGAGCCGTCAGATAACTTGCAAAGATTTAAGCTAATATTTTTAATAATGGTCCCACCCAGCCATTTATGTGATATGTGACTCTTAATGTATACATAATTCCTAGATAATTCGGTCTGCCTATGCAAAGCAAATCGTTTGTTTAAAAGATTTTGGAACACTATACCTTAAAATGGTATAATTTTACGCATGCGTTCTATTTAGATGGTTTTTGATCACGTGCACTGCTTTAGATAGGATTACACTAAGTGCAGCTCATTCTTGATGAAGCCTCGAATATTGGTCGGCCAAAATGCCACTTAAAGCGGCTCATCTGCGTGTATTGTCTTTGGTATTTATACATATTTATGTGCTTAACAAGTGACGATCCGATCTGACTTTACTATGATTCTCTTGTACAAATTTGTGTGCTACACATATATTATAAAGTAATATTAATTATATATTATTTAAACTTTAAGCTTTGATATACAATATACCTCGCTTAACTGCCGATGCGTGAATCTTGAATGTACGTCGCTAACCCCCATACGGTACAACCATACAAAACGAACATTTTTTAATATCCATTACTAATTGGTTTAGCAGTTATGAATATAACGCTTCCCAAAACAGGATTAAACTTGGTAAAAAACAACAAATATTTCGATGGGTTAACGTGTCAAATAGCTGTGTGTTGTCGTACATTACGATCAATATTGAAATTACCGATAAAGCTAGAATCGAACAACACACACACCTATTTAAGTTACAAAAGTACTACGGTGGAGTAAGGCTGTCAGGTTTAGCTGATGCGAAAGTCGACTTTCAAAGATATATTTATATACCCGCTATCGGAAGAGTAACTTGTTATGTTTGAATGGCCTTACTTGCCTTCTTTGTCCGCCGGTAGGTATGGGTGCAATATTATTTGTATTCGTTAGTCGTCTTTACCGTAAACATCTTGGCTTAAACCGAAATTGCAATCGAGAGGAAAGCTATTATCAATAACGTTGTATCTTGGGCTACTAAGATTAGCTACCACAATTTTTCGAGAAGACGCTTTGCTTAAAACATATCATACTTGATCGAGTTGATAATTTGACCCCATAGCCGTCTGGCATTGTATCCGATAATTTACTGAATGTTCAATTTCCTGAGAGTGGTTAAAGCTTGTCTTAATTATTTGTGACGCGCTTGAATATAAAGAGTGGAAGCAATTTGGGCGCTATACGAAGCTTCAAAGGCCTTGAAATTAGAAAAAGTGTTACTTAAAGATATCTCGAAACGTAAAAGGATGTAATTATTGTCGATATCAGTTTAACGCTACGTTATTCGAGATTAATATTGTGAATACGCCTAAATTTACGCTTGTTTTATTTTACCATGGATTGACTTGACGTAATCATCCTTCCCTGTATTTGTGAACTCTACATTACGCACAATCCATTATGTATATACCCGATCCCGGAATTGAAAAACCGGGTTGCAATTAATATCAATTGGCCTGACTCCGTAAAATGGGCCTCAGAAGGAGAAAAATCATATTATACACAATAATTTCGATTTTCAATTGAATATGAGATTACTGATTGGTTAGTAAACAAATATTCGACGGCTATAGACTAGCGGGCAGCATACTCTCTCACTATTTTTTGCCAGACTTTTATATCATATACCTGAATCTAAGTCATATCGCATTTACCTCTGAATGCGATGACATTCACGGACTAAACTCTCCCAGGCATAGATACCTTACTATAACGGGTTTTTGAGAAACGTAACTCTTAAGGTGGCAATGGCGCTTGACTTAAGAATGCTCCTTATGAGGCACCCTTTCGAAAATTATGTAGCTCGAAATAAGCCCTATCTCCACCCTTGCGGCCCAAATGTCTACCTGAGCCAGTTCATTAAGAACTATGGCAATTCAATTCATATTAAATGTGCAATGTGATGATTAAAACGTACCTATAAGAACATTTAGGTAAACAAAAATGTTATGATTATATGGTTTATATATTTTCCTCTTAAATGATACTATAATTTTAAAGGGCTTAATTTGAACTCTTAAAAAAACCTCAGTAAGTCTATCTCGACTTCGCTAATCTTTAAGTGTAGAATGTCAAGGTTTCGAGTTGACGTGCTTGCGTCGATTAGGCAGTAACAAGGGCTTGCTACTATCTGAAAGTCCAAAGTGATTAATTCACAATTTTAATTATTATATTTTTCACTTACCTTTCCGTCAAATCATCAATATAGCCTATTTTGCCACATTTTGTTCCTACGTTTTTTAATTTGCTATTGCATCTTGTCGATCCCTTATCAGGACGAACAATCCAATGTTAACATCATGTCCGTCGACAATCTAGCTTTACGTTTGTCCGCAATTTATCGACAGGAATATAACAAGAGAAGCCTAAACGCATTTGGTGAAAGCTATACTGTTCATACTTCAGCCTGTACACGCATGCAGAGAAAGCTATACGCTTCATCCGCCAGCAATTTTACATGTATAAAATTACCGAGACCGTTCGACGGACTACAACGTGCTACAGGTGAAATGATGGTTCGATATGCGTATACTTCTAGTGTAAAAAATATCATGAACCAACGCCGAGTACACAGCCTTCTATCAATCTCACGTTTATTATACTCGAAAAGTAACTTTTGAAAAGCATACACGTTGAGGAGAAGGCAAGTAGACACTACTGAATATAGTCAAGTCTATTACATAAAATATGCTGAATTAATATGTCCAAAGGAACGTAAACCTATAATCGGAATGTACATACTTACCATCCATTTTGCGTACCTGGTAGCGATTGTCGATTGAAATAGGTGTATAATGACCTACATTAACCAAACAAGTGAATCATTGCCAAATGTGTTATGTATACGTATCTCTACAATATTTAACGATCTAAAACATATAGAAAAATGGATTTTATAATATTTTATAGTCCTCAAAATTGTCTCTGTGCCGGGTAACGGACTCACTTCGGTTCACGGCCGTATTTTTCTGTCTTTCTTTACTGTCTTCACTTTTTATTAAAAAGTCATATAGGACGTCTATCTTTCTTTCCATGCTGCCGCTAATAGCCTTAAATCCATCGTTGTCATTCAAGTGTACGTGCCTCTTGATATTTCTCATGCCGTGAACTTAGATATTATGATACCTGATAGCATTTATATTCTACAACAAGAAGCACAAATTAAATAGGAGCGAGATTTGGTGAACGCATATCTGATGGATGACATAAAGTTCAAAAATGCGTTGAAGCTCCTACACAACTGAATATATACCTGAAAACAATCAACATATATACTAGCACTTTTGATGTTGTGCTATAAAAAATGTGATAGAACGAAGAGGAAAACGACATTTTCAACCACAAAAATAAACAAAATTTCCAAGATTGTAAAAAAACATGCATCACGTCCTAGCAAAATTAAGCTTAGGTGGAACACATAAGGTTACACATCTTTAATTTTGTTTTCCAATTTACGGCCGTGGCCAACTTCCGTCCTGTTCGGGAAGCTGTCAAGAGGGTTCTGCCTCGAGTGTGCTGCGCTTGCAGCCGCTAATTCCGGGCGTAGAAGCGATTTGTGAGGACAAAAAGGAGTTTTCATATCATCGGTCTCGGCCTTATATACAGTCATTTCGTGCTCATATTGTTGATGTCAATGGTACTGCTTCTATTATTGTTGTTTCATAATTTAATATCGATGTTGCAGCTGTTGCTGTTGCTGCTGCTGTTGTTGTTGTAGGTGCTGCGATTGCAGTTATTATTAATACTGTTGATGTCGCTTCTGCTTCTGCTGCTGCTGCTGTTACTGTTGCTGCTGCTGTTGTTTTCGGTGCTGCTGTTTCTGGTGTTGTTGCTATTATTTATATCGCTGCTGCTGTTGATGCTTCTGTTGTTGTTGTAGGTGCTTCAAATGCTGTTGTTGGTGCTCTGTTAATATTGAAACTGCTTGTAAATCTGCTATTCTTAATAAAGGTGCTACAGTTGCTCCCAATTTTTTTTATTTATGAGACCGTATCTTCGGGCTAACCGGTGTTTATGCGACGACGTGGCCCGTCTCTATTCCGCAGAGGGCGACGGCGAAGCTCACCACTCCCTTCCGACACCGGGGCAGTTTAAGTCGCAGTCGCAGTCGAATTTGAGTCACAATCGGAGGTCCCGGAGCAGCGGAGTTGACGATGCAATCGCGTGTGGCGGAGGTAAAGGCACGAGATGCAGTCCTTGCAGTGGATAAGGTAGCGTGCACAAACTCTCGCAACACGCGCGTGCTAGTGATTACTGATGGACAATTTACGCGTCCGTGCGTGTGTGTGTAGCTAGAACAAGACGAGTTTGATACTGCCCTTCCGGGATGAATATCGCAATAATGACACGCCTTATTATAACGACGAAATTTAAACAATATAAATTTAAATTTGCGTCATCTACTGAAACAGATTTACGTGGATTGCATCGTGCTCATACAAAATACCAATCAGAATTATCATAATTAAGACCAGAATTTGTATCGACGTGCTACGCCTGAGTTAATTAAGGTGAATCTGCATCATGATCCTGTTTTTGTGTTCAATATTACCGTAAGTCCACCAGGAAGTGAGGCTTAATTTTTTTTTAATTACTTTAGGTATTATTACTTTGGTGAATTAATAGAGCACTTTATATTCTCCTGAGAAAGTAGATAAATTTTAAAGCGTTTGAACGATCGCAATTGAAATCAGTAGGGTTGTGTTGATTATATGATGATTACAAATTCATTTAGATTCAATCAATTGCTCTTTCTGGTTTGATATTAATATGTTGCTACTTATGTGGTTCTTCCTGATTTAGGTAATCCATATTTTCAAATTAATATGGGGCGTTGTTATTGAATTAACAAAAAATTTTGACGTCTCATACATTACATTGATTTTTATGGCGGTATAAACATACCGAGAAAATCTACTATAATGTATGATAATTATATGTATGTGTTGTCATCGACTCGGGTAAAAATTAAGTACATGCCTTGCAACCAGGGGTGTGAGTGACCGACCGATGTCAATTGACCTAGTCACTAATATTAAAAGACTGAGAGTGACCCTATATATAACAATTCATTAAAAACGAATGCGACCAATGCGACCGAACTACAAATGTTAAGTTTCAAAACCGCTTTAGTTTCTCACCCCTTAAATATAATATTTATGCTTCTTATCAGACAGAATTTTGATTTATTTTCGTTGAGATTGTCATTATTTTCTTAATTACTCTGATTGTGCTTATCAGTCTTTTTTCGAAAATATTGCTACTGTGGACATCGTATATAGTGTCCGCGACACTTATTCATGTGTTTTACCCTCCGAGTTTAAGCACAGGATGTAGTGTCCATGATACTGATTATGATCGGACACTAATTTGTGCGCGGTCAAATTAGTTTAAATGACACTAGTTTAAAGCAAATTCAATATAAGTGTCTGCGCTATTGTGTATAGAAGTGTGTACCACGTGCAATATAATGACTAAACTTGATTTGGAGAATATTAAGTCGAGGGTACCTCCGCAATTTTTTTATGCACAATGTTTAGTTTGAAAAATGTAAAGTACTTACAGTGTAGTCAGGGGTGGAAGGTCGATCATGGGGCTGTATAAGATTTTCTCTGCAGTAGTGCGACAATGGAATTGTTTTCCTTTTTTGTATTTCATTCAGAATCACCATTTTGAATACATATTTTATTTAACCAATACTTCTGCATACATAAATTATTGTACACGTAAATTAGTGTCCAGGACACTAATTTCGGTGCGACACTAATTCTGAACGGACACCAAATACGGTGAGCACTTTACTGTCATATAAAGGCTCACACAGTTAACCGATTGATGACTATTTAAAGAAGATATTTTTGGAGATTCTTGAAATCAAAGTCAACAGTTTCTCAAAATGGCACTTATACCTTCTGCGGCAATGTTTACAAAGGTGAAAATAATGGTTGTATTCCAGAGCCTGCAAAAAGATTTCGGCTGAGGTGAACAGAGAGGATTATTTTCGTCTTTCTTCTACCGAATTCTTACCCAATGAGTCAGCTGCTACAGAATGTTGTGTCGATCAATCCGACATTGGCACTATTTGCAATCGTGGAGTTGGTGGTGTTGGACAACGATTCTTATCGAGAAGACCGCGCTATGATGACTTTGTGTCAGCTGATGACAGAGAAATAGAAAACCCTCTAGAAATTTTACAAAGGCGACATGGACAGCGGGCACTAAGCGTCCATGGATGCAGAGCACAAATATTATCTTCGGGTGAAAAAAGAAGCTAGATGGTCTTTTTCTTCAGCAGTATACGCCAGCGGTTTGCCGTTGTCGACATTTTGTTATAAATAATGGAAGCAATTTTAAAGAGCTATGTGCCCGGCGTATGAAATGCCATCTTGATATGTTTCTTTTAATCACGTCTTGGGTGATAAATGTGCAATGATCAAGCAAATTGTGGGGCATTAGCTGAAAATCAGTCCTGCATAATCATTTACTATAACTTGCGACGGCTGAACGAACACAAAAAAGGATCCTGTAAAAAGCTTTGTTGTTATACATCAGCCAATATCAACAAAAAACAGCTTGTTGCAATGCATCAAAACTTGGGCCTTGGAAAGCATTAATTATATCACAGTGAACACATAGTTCACTTAGCGTCCAACAACGTGAGTTCGTTCCTTATCATTTCTGTATAATCCAACGGCAGTTGCACTCTGCTGGGCTTGATGATAAATATTCTTTAGTGATCCTGCTCATGTGAAGTTTATGTGCATAGCTATTAGATACCCACGCGTATCTACACAAGATGCCAGAACCACAAGAGACACATTTAATATTACATCGCATCTCTTATCACTGTATACACCTTACCTTTCAGCACTTGTAGTTACAACTTGTGAATTAAGTACCCTTTGTTACGTCCGCAGCGTTCATCTTGATCACCAATCCGATAGCAACCTCTTTACATCTTGTATCTCCTATAGAATGAAGACGCATGAGCACAACACATTATAAAAGACGTTATACCGATATCATTTTCCGTTCTACGTAGTCGCACTCATGCTCCAAACGTCTGCAGGTCTCAAAGACGCTTTCGGAGACGCAGTAGCCAAGCCTACAGCGTACAACACCTTTTGTTGAACATAACTATATTTTAGAATGTACAAATCCCCGTCCCTAATGGCATTGTGATTAAAAATGCCGTAGTCACTTATCGTCACTTATGGTCAATTGACCGGTTGATTGACCGCGACAATCACTTATGTTATGCGACCGGTCAATAAACATCCCTGCTTGCAACTGATGCGTTCAAGTATGGCAATATTACACTTGATGATAGACATAAATTTATCTTCCACTTTTTTGTTGCAGATGAACGAACTATAGAGATCTGATATATTGATTTCATGCAAGGATTACCGTATCCTACATCCAAACTATTGTGCATCCAGGACAAGGAGTCAACCGCGTACCAAGTATACCTGATATATTTATATATTTATGTAGTAGCAAAAAATATTAGACGAGTATGGAGGATCAGACCTGGTGTAAAACGTTTCCTCATAATAAGGTAGGGCCTACATTCAGCGTATTGTCTACACTAGTAAATAATAAAAAACGCCTATCGCCCCGCTTAAAATCTAATTTCTGACTAATCGATTGCACTAAATAAACGGTCACGAAGCAGGTTGCTGAATTTAAAGGATGTGAAGGCTAGGTGCAATATTGAGTCAAAAAGTTTGTTTTTCGTCCGGACTTCATCGTGCAAATTTGCATCAACAGCTTATCGTGATTTTCACATGAGTTCAGTCATCCTCACGGATTTAAGATTTAATGACATATCAAATTGATATCATACGCGCTGGATTAAGTATAAGTAGCATGGAGGGGCATAGTTTTGCGCTTTAATACTATAATCGGGATATTGAGTGCTGTAAATGTTTGAGGGTCTATCTCTAATGTAGTTTTAGATATCACGCTTCAATTCCACGATCGCAGCACGCGTTTATATCTGTAGATCCTTTCTCTCACTGCACATCGAGACAATACAAACATGTCTTTTAGTTATATGTATACTCAATCACAGACTTAAAAACATAATTGTCCAGAATCATTCGACAAAATTTTTATGGTGCGTACCATTTGCGATATTTAATCAGCCATAACTAACTTACTGAGCTGCTTAAATATGACTTTGACTATTTGAATGCAATGCATTCCATTGTTTTGACTTGCAATATGTCATCTATTCATATTTTCTCAGCTTCCCATCATAACTACAGCTCATACGCTAGCTATTGCTATATCAGACATCAAATTTATATTTAATATTTACATATAATATTAGGGAATTGCTAAATTTACACCCCTTTTCCTTAGATTCACACCCTTTCTTCAAAATCTTAAAAATAAATTTCCCTATTCATTTTAAGATTTGCTTTCTGACAAAGGTATTTCTCAATAATCTAGGCCATCAATTGGCAAGTAATACGTAAAAAATACATAAAATACAACTCACGCCTGTGGTCTTGCTCCTCCAGCGTTTACTGATAGGAGACCACGCAATAACATGCTTCCACTTCCCGAGGTTGAGTATGCCAGTCGGAAGCAACTTATGGATACTGTACAGAACTCAGACGAGCCATAGCCGAGAGCTCACTTGCATAAGTGTAGAGCCCACTGGTGATCGCACAAAGCCCACGGCATCGTGCACGATCTCCATTACGGTCATTTTCTGAACCATTATGAGCGGCAGTGACACAACGTCCCACGTGATTTGTGCCACTTGGATCCAGTCCAGATCGCCACCTTCACGCGCCTTGAGAACCCTTGTCACTGTTAGGTACAACACGTACGCCCAGCCAGCGCAAGATATGTCATTGAAGGCCAGCAGGTACAAATTTAGTTGCGAGGACTACGCATACAAAAAGGGGAACTATGGTCAGCCTCTGCGTTGCAACCTGGACACTAGTCTGTATCTCCTCTTGTTCTCACCTTTTTGGCCTGCACTACCGTTCGTGGAAAGTCGTCAAGAATATAGCCACGACATCATTCCGAACTCTTGATGGCGTCCTTAATGATATCGACGGCAATCTCGTCGGTCACAAGTGCGCTCGACTCCATCGCGGCTTTGACCTTTTTGCCTATGTCGGTGCCAGCAGCTACACCAGCGCGCATGGTGTCGCCCGTAGCCAAATGGCAGAGAAAGTACTCGTCTTTGTCCAACGTCGATTGCGTACCTTGTATATATAAGATTTTGAAGGAAAGGTGTGAATCTATGGAAAAGGGGTGTAAATTAAACAATTTTCTACAATTATATGATTATTTGGTTTACGACGGTATTTTGTTATTGTAAACAAGACAATTTGCACTATAAATGACACATTCTTTGTTAAATAATAGTGGATAAGAGTCTAGGCAAAAAAGTAAATAATACTTACGCGACCATCTTCACATTACCAATTGATGTGTGCGCACACCAATATTTTACGGATTGATAAAGGTACATCAAATATTTTGTATAATATTTCGGGCTGAAAGAGGCAGCGTGGATGAAACTTTGTAGAGTGATATAGTCTAAGAACTACATTATCACCTTAAATATAAATCCAAAATCAAGCATACTTTGCAAATAGTACAATAGAAAATGAGACTGCACATCGGTTTGGCACAGTTTACAAGTCAAAATATAGAATTGCTATGTATTTTTATTCATTTAATATCATCAATTTAGCTCAAAATTAATAAAAATTGTTGTTCGATGGCTCATGGCGACCACTTGACTTATTATGGACGAAGCGAACGAATGTATGTACACAATGGTACGAGTAATAATAAGTATTGACTAAACAGGTGATAGCTGCGTGGATTTACGAATTGCATAGCAAAATTATAAAACCTATAGACCTATATCCGACTAAAATATACGAGATAGACACCGCGCATCGTCGTTGATGTAAAAGTAAAAGTGAGGTATATTGAGGAAATTTTAGCGACCAGCAATGCTCTTCATCGTCGTTGATGTGGGGTTGCTATAAAAATCATTACTTGTATCTTATATAATAATAACAAAGTTTTACTTACTGATATATTCTCAGTACACATTGCTGATAATTTGATCGATAAGTTAATCATATCATGGTCATTGTAGTCGGTAACCATTGCTCAGGCATTCACCAAAATTACTTAATCTAGTCTTATAATTATAGGTATGTCTTTTGACCTGTACAAGTATTACTTTTTTTCGATGTGATCGGCGCGAGTATAAATTTATAGAGTAATTCAGCTCGACATCTCTGGTAGTAGATTATAATTGACAGTTATATAGATAGAACATATAGGCCAAACCTTCGTTATTGGTGAATTTTTATTGATCGTGAACATAAAAATTATCTATACGCTGCCTATCTAAGAGTTCGAAATATACGATCTGATATTGGTCATGGTCACCAATTTGTTAATAACGATGCCGAAGCTCATCGCATGACAAAACGTTTATAACTAGTTTGTAAGAAAATATGTTATGCGAGGGATTTCATTAACATTATTAAGGCTGATTAAATCAAAGAAACATAACATGTAGACAGTACACTGCATCGACAATCTTTCTATTATGCTATAAAAAGCGTAACTGTGGCGCAAATACCGAAGCATGCAAATTATCCCTTTCTCATAAATTTTTTGCTCAAATATCGGCCATGGATTGATGAATTTTAGCCAAAAATCGACTTTCGATATCATTCCATTAAAAATTGACATTGTTAGCTCATTTAAAAAATTTGAAGCTGCTTTAGCTGTAAAGGTACGGCAAAGAATAATAAGCTACTTTATATTTGTGAGTTAGGTTTATTATTGATGCAGCCAGAGCTGCCTTGCTTTTTAGATTTAAGTCGATTATTATCTCATGAGATATATTTTCCGACGCTGTTATTTAACTATAAACCTGACTGCCGTTCGATATTCGACAATGTCAGAGAGATTTAAGATGTAATGAAATTCAAAAACTAACTCAAAGAATTAAATTGAGTAAGAAAAAATTAAGTGAGAAAAAATTAAGTGAACTTTCATGAGTTAAATCGTGAATATACGAAAGGTGACGGAAGCATTAAAACATCTAAAGTGACGAAATAAGCGATCTAAGGTCGAGCAAATTTGTCAGCGGAAATCGGAGCAGATATTTGGTCCTTTACATTTTCATGTCTTTCGTTTAGTGGTTAGGCGCCATTAGTTTGATGTCGTCGTGGCTGTAGAATAGCTCTCGCCACTGTAATTTATTGCGGTAAACACCTCCTAGTTCTGTAACGTGGGAGAAGTTACTTGACCTAGGTACACGACGAACGCCCGTAACCTAAGTTTGCTTGGAATACGATATTAGAACCCCACAATAGGCGGTTGACGGAATGGTACTGAATAGGTAATAGTCGGGGGCGGTAAAATAAGGCAAGCAATGCAATCCTGGTCCCTTTAAAATTACTTCATAACACGTGACTTAAATTTGCGTAAGCCGTGGCCACAAACAGGCACTGATAATAATTAATTCGTTTAAATAATGAATAAACTTGACAAGACAGGCTAAAGTCAAGGTTCTAATACAAAAGCTTATGCCAGTACAAACCGTACCAACACTATCGAAATAGTGCAACACTGTAACTGGGCGAAGGTACGGAAGTTGTCACCAGTAATCGGAACAAAGGCCAGTCGGGAAGTTGCAATATGTCATTTTGACGAGACGTCACGGGATAGCGCCCCAAAAAGCGCAAAGACAGGTCGAGCCGACGAAGCATCAACGTCAAGAAAAGTGAAAGGCCAAAATCGTTGAATATGGAGATCCGATAGCCATTCGTCGATCCGCCGTAGGGCTCGACTGGAATTTCGAAGGATGCGGCTAGCCAAGTCTTGAAAATTACTCCGTATGAGTTCAAACACCCGCGTGGATCTGATACTGAATCCCAAGAAGTTTCCCTACAGAAAATTAAATCGGATACCATTCCGATGGATCCAGTGACATCAAAAGATCACCATACGAACAAAATGAAAAACCGCAAAAAGGCTGTACATATACACTCGGTGCACAGGCGGGGTCAGGGCCATATGGGAAAGAAGCACCGGTCTATTATCAAGAAGCGCATCAAATGGGTGTCGAAAACGGTCGATCCAAGGGGTATAGACGAGAGCGGAAAAAGAGCACCTACCGAAAAAGATGTGGGTCCGTCTCCATAATACCACACTTATGGTTACAAAGACTGATAGCCCCGATAAGGGGCTGTAGTCGGTATACCAGAGAAGTGCCGTATTCTGAACTCGGAAGAGAAAGTTAGCATAGACCGGAAGTATATGCTTGCCCATTTTGAGGTTGCGACTCCACATATCCGGCGGAGGAGACGAGTCAAGCCCGTAGCATGATGATGGTAGCTCAAGTTGGGAATTTAACGAAAAGGTGCTGAAGGCGCGCAACACTGACTTCAACAAATTCATAAGTGCCAAAACGGCAGCAATGAAAGGCGCAAAAATATGAGGGTGTATGAACAGGGCCGATAGGGTAAATTCGCAAAGACTCGAACAAGCTTTGAACGCGAGACTAAAAAGTAGATCAAGCTTTGATACTGAGGACGCGACTCTGGTTAAATGAGAGGAGAAATAGAGAAATTTTCGTTTCCGTAACAACAGTCTTACAAGTCTGACAGAACTCACAGGGCCGAGAGACACTGATATCCACCAATAGTGCTTGCAGTACTGAAGGCCGGAAACTTATCGCCCGAGGGCGCCCAGCCGCCGCCAAAATGATATTATTGTTGTTGTGCATCGGTGTAGTAAGTTTATTAAATTTACAAAAGAAGCAGACGGCCGTGGGACGAGGACGCGTATGCCAGGCAAAGAGTGCCAAATGCCAGTAAAATTCCGAGGGCTGGCCAGCGGCGAGGTTTTAGATGAGAGTGTAGAACCGGGGCTGGAAGTAATGGGTGCATACAGGATGTCCAAACTTTTCCACTAAGGTGAGATGGCACAATCAAACAAGCGAATTACAGGATGCACCCATGTTAGAAGGGTGATGTAGGAATGAGCCCTGGCCGTCGAAATAACTTTGTATGACAAATGGGCTCGTGATCTGTATACCATGTTTCGGACCTTAGTCAGGCCTAAGCCGCCGTGCCCAGGTGGAAGGTACCACCATTCTTTGGGCAAATCAAATTGTCCATTAATCACCTCGAAAATACGGCTCCAGAGAGGCAAGTCAACATAATAGTAATATAACAGCAAACCTTCCGGTCCAGGTGTCTTTCTGATTACAGCGTGTTTTAAAGCATAATAAAATGTTTGCTGTAAAGGGGCTGTCCAAGGAAGCCCGGTTGGCCGGAGTTCATCGGGTCGTGGTATGCTGTAATGATTGAGAATGCTCGAAGCAGTCCCGATTGGGTCGTGCACGCTGATATTTTTCGGGAAGGCAAATAGTAATTACCAGACCAATATTTATTAAATGTAGAATATGTAGAGATTGAATCGTCGGTCGAGTCTACATAAATCGGTGATTTCAAGAGAACTTGGGGAAGTTCAAAAAAGAATTTTAAGCAACGCTCGGTAGCTTGAAAGTCTAAGGCGAATTTGCGCTTAAAGAATACTGCGCGAATCCACATAATTTTTCGATGAGCGCCGCCTTAGCAGAATCGATATTACCTGAATGGTCGACTGAAGCGTCCAACGCCTGCCAATGCCGAAGTCGGTTACCTGAGAGGTGTAAGTTTTTAATAACACGTTGACGAGCAATATTTCATATGAGGAATAATCCCCGTAAAAAAATTGAGTCGAATCGTTTATGTATATCAAGCAAGCACCCAATATAATAGCGCCGTAGTTCCGGGTTACAGGAATTTGCAAGACAAATGATGGGAGCCTTGTATATAGTCTTAATCTTTAATAGTGAAAAACCATGGGTAAAATTTTAGGGGTCCCGACCGGTAGGCTTTAAGGCACCGGACCCGATACAAAGAGTTAAATTAATGTAATATTCCGTTCTAGACAGAGCCTTGAAATCGTGGAAACATCTTGGAACATGAAGCGAAAACTATTATAATTCACAAACCCATAGTGAATTGGGGAAGCACAGGTCGGACTGGTAAACTCCCGAACGTCGGGATGCTGAAGACTCCGATGATCGACTAAACGTAGCGCTGTCATCCAATTCAGCAACTCGTCTCGACCCTGGCGAAGATTCCAATTTTGCAAACTAGACTCATCCAGTTGACTGGAAGGAATTAAATTGAAGTCTCTCATATCGATAAGATGGGCGTTGTCCTCTAAATCGCGGGGCAATGCAGAGAAAAATTTAGGTCGAAGGTCCGGTAAAACAGGGGCATTTAATAAATTAATGTAGGTAGGAACCGATTTGAATATACCGTGAACCATCAATTTGCGAGAGATAAACTGAGAAGAACTAGCGTGGCGGAGAGTCACATATTAAAGATCACGAACCGAGCAGGTAAGTGTTATAAGCAAACTTTACCAGCAAACCCCATGAAGGAGCTTAGTTTATCTCGAGACCAAAAATTAAAGTGAAATCGGGAATCAGTCAGCCAGCGTTCCTTTGCGCAATTTAAGCTCTCTTGCCCCGTAAAACGGGCCTCTTAAAGGCCGACCATATGGAAATATTTTAGAAGTTAGTTTGAGGTAGATAGCGCAATGGCGTTACAGCCGTTGGCGTTAATTCAATATCTCTAAGGTCCAAGGCTAGTACAAACAAATCCCTAGGTTGGGGTGCCACAGCAGTGGCGCGCTCCCTTATAAAGTCAAAAGTGTCTCAAAGATCGTCAGGTACCGCTACGGTTAAGATGCGCTTCAAAAGTGGAGACAGGGATTATAGACGCCAACATCGTGTCGTTCCAAAGAAACCAAAGAGGGTGGGACAGGGCTAATGCAGCCAATCCAAGGATGGACTTTAATTTCATGAGGTCTATATAGATACTGAAGGCAATAAATTGCAGTGCCAGATCGAACTCAGCCAATTTGACTTGGCCTTAGTAACGTTCCTGATCCGGGAAAAGCTGGCATTAGATCGACTGAAAGTTAAAGCACGACGTTGCTATTATAAATAGTGCCAATACTCGTCAATAGTTTTCCGTCATCCGTCAACGGGAAAAGGGCGTATTTGAGCGACGCAAAGCACCGATTGACCATAATATTTCGCGCATGTTATGGAAATTGGCAGCAGCGTTGGTGTCGATCAGAGCACGCAAAAAGCTGAGTTGGGTTAGAACCGTGGACATAACGCTATCCGGGTCTTGCACAGTGAAAAAGGACCCAAAAATTTCTCAATCACAGCACAAAGATCGCGAAGCGTCAAGACGTCCACAGAGCCTTGGTAGACGGCAGAATTTAAATTCCGCTCAGTAACTTAAGCCTGTCTCACATAGGAACAGACTGAACGAGGAGGATCAAGAGATCGGTCTCTGATCCGAAAAAATGGACCCCTGAAACCTTTGCTGAGCCATTATATGAGCTTACCGAAGAAATAAATGGAGATTCCGATTGAGAGAGACGAAGAGTAGCAATCTGAACATCCCTTTTAGTTATAGAAACAAAAAACAAACACTTAGCTCGTTTATACGGGCGGAGCAAAGGATGCGAAGTCAAAAAAGACGACCGGAAAATTAGGTGCTACTTTGGTAGGCCAAATAAGGTTAGGGAGGACCTTAAAAGCCGACTCGATTCCATTCATATCCCTGGTATTTTTAAGGTTAAGTTAGACCAAACGTCACGATGCAGCCCACCATACGGTTTGGGCACGTCGGTCATAGAGCTTTCGCCGTCGGAGTCGCTACCATTGCCGAAGGCGGATGAAGTGTCATTTGTTGTCGGCGACGGGTCGGCATCCGGAGGTTGAACCTTGCTGTACGAATGGCTCGATTTACGTAACGATACGCTAAACAGCGGAACTCTGCGGTTATACACACTTAGGCAATGATGCACCACAGCAAATTCTTGACCAGTGAACCGGATTTGTCGAAGTGTAGTGCTATCGTTCAACATAAGATATGTTGGGGGTGATTTTGCTTAAATGCACCCGGAGGTTGCGGAAACGGAGGCCCCCGTTCACTTGAACCGGTGTAATATTAGCTGGTGGAGAGCCTCGATGGCAAATCAATCGTAAATGAGCCCATTTGACACGTCGTCAGGTAGGCTATGAAGATCAATGAAATACAAATGGGAGTATTTAGAGTACGTTTGAATTTAAAAGCGTGACCGTAGATGGGTACAATTACCCTTCCCGATTTAGCCAAAACCTGTTGATCAGTACACACAAAACTGATACCGGCGTTACGCATCGTTATAAAGTTCCGTAAACGCTTAATGCTCTCCATTTATAATACGGATTGGGCTGTCGAGCATAGAGACGTCATAATTTCCGTGTCGGAAAAGGTAGCCGACATGCCATGAGCAAGAATCCACACAAAAGGACAAAGCTCAGACGAAACATATTGAAGCACGCCCGCGAGTGCAGCACAACACTTATCGCACACATCTCGATCAGGGTCTAGCAACGCAATTTCTGCCTTCGTAAAGACAGCGTCAGGGCTAAAAAAATCCACCCGAGGGGCGCATGTCTGCCAGGCCTGACGCCATTTCCTATCCCGCGTGGGGCCACTGCCCCAACTCATAGGGAGATACGACCTGACAAAAGAAATGGTTGCCGCCTATGCACGCTGAAAATTTGGAAGCGGGATATTCAAAAAGAGATCATAAGGGGTGTACCACCGTAGAACCGCAGTAATACCGGGCGGGCGGGTAGCCGAGAGGTACGAGATTAAAGTACTACCTATAGACCGCAGTAACAAGTGAGATAGGGTAAAGAAGAAATATTAGATCCAGTAGACGAAGGGGAAAAAGGAAGGCAGAAGCAGCATCTCTATTTTCGGGGACCTCAAAGCAAACACCAGTCGAAAGGTACCTTAATATTTGGACCAAGTGAAAGTACAGCCTACTCATTTGTGTTCTTAATTTTTTGCAGACGTTGAAATTTTCAATGACCACGCCTGCTTGTCCTTTTAAAATAACTAACACCTCTCGATGTTAGTGTCGTGCGCGTCGGCAACACATTTCCTACCATTTTTCGGTCATCAAGCATCGAAACAACACAATTTCTTGTCGCTATATATGGCTAGTACTGGCCTAGTAGTTACATCCAAATGCATATAACAATTGCAAAACAAATTATGGGTAGATCGTTCATATTTACCATTCAGATGCTGGACAGTAATTGAGCGTAGTCAAAGAGATTACATTTGCTTCGAAATTCGATTAATACATAAAAAACTGTACAAAAATACCAATCAACTAGTCGCAAAAATATTATGATAGGGTAATAAAACGGTTAATTTTAACTTAATATGCATTTATTTTGGCCGATACAAGAAAAGTTAGAAACATCAATTGACATTTGAAGTACTATGCAAAACATCTACTATAAATTATTAAATATTTTAGTCAATTTTTTTAAATTACAATACTGTACAATAATTTGTTAACCACGACTAGGGCCACACCCCACCTTTGCTAGGAGCACACCACATTTTTGCTACGGCACACCGGCCCTCCTAAAATCATATAAAGGACTTCATTATTTATGGTGCAGAAATATGTACGTATACACTACAGTACACTTATACGGAATGGATTGGTGCGTATCTCGTCACACACATTAATTGTGATTCCACAAATATTGCACGCGGTACGTGCTTGTCCGTGCCTCGAGATAGCTAAGAAGTAGCCCACTCGATCTTCAATTCACCACCCAACGGATTTTAGTATCCTTAAAGCCATGACGATGCTTAAGGAAAAAGTGGAAGAGCAGAAGAAGGAGGATAAAATACGCTATGTGGACGTCTGCTGGGTAAGACCGAGGCAGCCGAGAGCAAAGCTGTTATCAAGCAGCGTCCGCTGCAGCTGAAAAAAACGTCCGAGTTCAGTCAGGCGCTGTTGATAATTGCTGTTGTGCTCATTGGCATCGCATTTGATCTAGGGCAACTTGGTTTTGTGGAGTAGCGGAAGTGCTGAAGATGCTGCAGCGAGACGACGGTAATTCGACATCATTCAAAAAGCGAAAAATCTTGAGAAAAAATGGTGCACTGTTTGGCGTACCAAAAGCGATTGATTGGGCGGACACATGCCAAGTCCATACATATTAACATACGTATTTATATACCTCTACTGTTGTCACGCAAATTCGGCTGTTGCGTGCAAAACGCCACCTCTTGTGCCTCAAAAGTCTATTCTTGCAAACGACAGCATAGCTTTGCATGGTGCCCGTTGTCACAGGTCACACATCGTAGTGGTTCATTGCATGAGGTTTCTCGCTTGTCTCAACTTTCGGCGAGCAACAGACGATATTACAGCTTCGCGCGGAAAAAGGAAAAGAAACTCGAAAGCGTCTTAAAGTTCAGCAGCATGGTTTTGCGTCTTCTTGTCCCGTGGCCAACCGTTGCAGCGCTATGTCTTCCTCTTTCGTCCACGCGCCAAGCCGTAACGTCGAAGACTCGTGCAAGTCAAAACACAATTTGCACGCAATACCAGAACGTTTAATTGAATACTTTCTCAATTTGCGTGCTTCCTGCCACGCGCGAAGTTTTTTACACGCTTGCAGAAGAATATCTACGCTAGCGGCGTGTGTCATGTAGAACTCTTCGCCAAAGTCCGCGACGACTTAACGCTCTCGACTCGTCTAAATCGTTGGGGGACCGGCTCAAACGACTCGTGACTATGAGCACGTAGATACTCGGATGTCGTTGCCACTGCCGATGGTCAGATGTTGGCATCGTACCATTGGATTGTATACCGTCTTCGAGGCAGTAGAGATCTCAGCAGGCATGGTCGTTCGGATACCGCCCTGGCCACGATGGATTAATAAAGTATCGCGCATGAGTGCATTTACCGTTTAAGATAGGGATATTTCGAGCAGTTGTAAGTGACAACATAATTTACTTGCTCTGCACCATAATATGAAGTCATTTTTATCATATTAGGAGGTCGGGTGTGCCCGTAGCAAAAAATGGTGTGTACCCCTAGCAAAATCGGGGTATGCCCCTAGTTGTGGACTAATTAGCTTTATTCTTTAGAACTCTAATGGACCTCCTATCGGAACGCCCAAAACTTGGATAACAAGTATAGCACAACATTTCAATCTGCTTGCCTATTTGATGTTGCGCTCGCTTTCAAAACATGTTTTTACTCCTATTTAGGTGTTTTTACTATTTCTTTTTATCTTTTGATTCAATTTCTAATGGAGGATGATATGTAGAATTTCCCATACATATAATCATAAGGTTTTTCTTATCAAATATATAATGTGCCTCGCATCCATTGATTATACATAATCTTTCATTGTTTAATAAGCGGCAACTTCTCACTGTACTCTATTTATGGTCGAAAATTTTTGTAAAAATAGAATATGATTTTTATATAATCGAGTTTTAATAAGTACCACAGAATAGTATTTAAAAGTTTGGCCAAGATTTGATATGGCCAATATACCTTTCGTCTTTACGGCGTAGAATGTATCAGTGCTATCTTTAAATAATAATCAAAACCTCTGTTTCCTTTAGATCTATACAAGATTAAAGTACGAAATTTGTCATACATAGCATATCCTATATCTGCAGACCTACTTATATAGTAGCCAAAATGGCCAGTATTTTCGCAATAGGATATTAAGTGTTTTATAATTCTCATTAAATTTTGCACATTGCGATTTAGGTCTGTGTGGGGACACACCTCGCAAGTGGGGACACACCTTGCAAGTAAGGACACACAACGCACAGAAATTTTGTTTTAAGGGTTCGCTTAAACGACAAAAATTTCGCTCGAAGCCTTCACCGCCATTACGATATCATAATTTAAACTGAATGTTAATATCAGTATATGAAGAACCTTTAATCACTAAATTTGATCTGTAAATAAGCGAAGAGGGCCTTAACTATGACGAAGCTTGATAGATATTGCATCAAACGTCGATATCTTGTATGCCTATAGATCTTGCTTTCGCGACATGCACATTTCTGCAAAGTTGTCTTGATCTTTTCGTGCTCTCTTTTATTAAATATTTTGCTAACTATGGGGTTTTGACACGCCAGCTATCCCGCAAATGTTCAATGATTTCTCAACATATTATAAAGTGCTGCCGTTTGTAGCAAATAGATATCTTCTGCTACTCACCAAAAGTACATCAAACTGCACCGAGAATAGTGTATGCTTACGAGTCATGTACAAGCGTTTACTTTAATTGACAGAAGCAAAATATTACAATTAAAAAAATACTTCATAGTTAAGAATAGACAAGTAGTTTGTACAGAAGTATTCATTATTCAAAAATGTATTGCATAAATGCAATGCTTCGGCTTTCTAACCTATATGCGATATCAATTTCATCATTCATTCATACAATATAGAATAGAGCACTTTTAATCGTATGATAAGCAAGCCACGCGCTCCTATCATATAAAAGTACATTGTAGTGTTGATCGCAGATTTGTAGGAAAATAGACTACTGCATAGATATAGTGTGCTTGTAGGCCTCATGTCGCACCTCAGGGTCAAATGCTTACACAGTAAACTTGTTGTGATGTATAAGATATCGCCTGTAGCTAACGTTAATATATTTGTACGTAAAATACATATTTGGCAGCAACGGTAACTCGTAAGATTTGTCATTATAACCGCAAACACGGTATCCCGATGTGTGGGTAAGCCATTGACCTATTTCTTTATATTATCATTTCAATTGTGCAATCGAGGTACCATTATATTCTCATTAATATAAGGCTTGTCTTACTGGTGCATGCATAGTTGCGACTTTAAGCCGACATCATTACACTTTCCTTGGCCACAACGTACTTTGACAATAAAACTTACATGTGTGATCACAAAAAAATGGATAGGCTTAGTACACCGGGTATCATTGCTCTATACACCAGCATCTATGCATTAAACTTAATGTTTATTCGGCAACAATGTTGATGCAGCCGCCAGGCCACGTCAATTAATATAAAATAGGATTAGCAAACCAGAAATGAATCTGTTAGATACTCACGTTCATTCAAACATTAATCCTAAACTGTTAAGTAATTGATAAAAAAACCTTCATCTACCTTCACTGCTGCTGCCGTCTCTGCAACGGTCTTTAATTCTGATCCTACTTCTGTCGTCGCTGCCAATCCGATTATGTTTTAAGTATATGCTGGCCATAATATTGCCGTCGCTAATTTTACCGTGGATCTGTGAGGAATCTTCACCGGTCGGGCCTTTTAAAGCTCAAAGATGGCTGAAGAGGCTTTTAGGTAGTAAACCGAACGCCAGGGCTTTAATTGTAATGTAGCCTCTGGCCGTTCGATTTATATCAAGCGCATTTTCTCGCATGCTCGTACAGATTTCATCAGGGATTTTACACAATTGACACATGTCAACGCGATATTGCGGATCAAAAGATGTTGGATGTTCATATGAGCTCATTATCACGTATGACAAGTACTCCTTAAAGGAAAGTGCCTGTAAACGCTTTGTGTTAACAACTGTCACATCGTTCACTCTCATTTTATCAGCAAGCCCATGCTCTCAACGCTACCGGCGGCGAGACGTTTGACGTCAGAAATTAACGACAATATAATTATGTCTTTCGGGTGTATCAAGATATATCTGCTACACACGTGTGTGTTCTTGTCGAAGTCATAAACAGCAATCTATTATCTATAACTTTGTATGTATGCGATTTATATAGATTTGTGATTATAAGTTATTGAAGGCGGTTTCTTATAAATACATAGGAGTCCACAATATCGTTCGGAAGGCAAACAGACAGGCACTTATTATAAATTACAGACGGAAGATCTGTCGAAGCATATATTTGACCATAATGTTTTATCACCGGGTGCAGTGGACGAAGACAACTACGTCCGACATCGGCCATGACAGACCGAGATGACCATGAACTTGACATACGGTCATCCGAAGAATTTGCAATTGACTGCACACACAATACAAATGCCTACAGCCTCTCGCTCATGTATGTTGTTTAATTTGATACTACTCGCCAAACTTTTACTGCTGCAATTAAATTCATGGACCTTATAGCGTTGTTTTACTCAGGAAGGGATGGTACATGACATCGACAGAATTATTTCGGGACATCCGAAGATTTTTGTCGTTGTTTGTGACCTTGGATCTATTAACGCAATCGCGGGGAGGTGACTTCACGCATTATTTATTTTAAGCAGAGTTCACATCGCAAACAATCGTTAAGGATGCCAATGTGATTGGGTGAAGCCTTAAAACTGCGTGATAAATCCCCAAAATCTCACTATGCCGGACTGCCGACTTATTAAAGGGTACCCCGATGCCGCGTATGGACCTTGGTTTACCTTGTGTACCCGTCGGCTGGCGGGATGCACTCTTCGGTAGACTTTTACGGATACTACGATGTGTCAGCCTTGGCATTTATCGACATTTGTCCCCGAGTGGATATGATTTACTCGGCGGGTCAATGGATTGCCACTCGATTGACTCGTTTAATTGTTTTTAACAATTTATTTATTTAGGTAGCTTGTCGCTCCTGGCCTTTCTTGTAACCACATAGGTATTATAAATCTAGTCTATAATGGTTTTTCTAACCGCTAGGTTGATAAATCGCTTCCGATAGCGGATTTTGAGGGCAAGTGCTACTAAATAAACAAACTTAAAATACTTTTTGAGGTTATACTCGACATTGGTCTTGCCACGAAACTGTCTTTAACAAAGGGCAAAGTATATCCCGATACCGGAATAGCCGGACAGATCTATCGTATATATTACAGGGCGCCACTTGACGAACCCACAAAACAAATACTTTATGAAGTTCTACTCGCACTCGTTGTTGCTGCGCAACTGTATAAAAAAGGAGAAAAGTGAATCCCGTCCCCGGAACAGGCGGGCAGACCTAAAAGATATTTGGGAGCGCCACTTGTCAAACCTACAGGTTATATACTTCCTGTAGTTTTGCTTGCGCTTGGTTTTGCTACGCAACTGTATTCAAGGTAAAAGAAAGTAAATACCTTCCCTGGAACAGGCGTGCATCCCAATCGCTAATTCTTTTTAGGTGATAGGAAGACGGTCCAAGTGTATCCATAATTGCGTAGTATTTGATATTCTATAACTCCTTTACTTAAATATTCCCTCGTATCCTGATTCCAAATTTAACTGCAGAGGAGTAGCTTGGTCTATAGATACCCGACGTCCAACTTGAGGAACTCTAGGTCCACCTCGAGGTACCTGTGTCCACCTTGAGTGATCCTAGTTCCAGATTAAGGGACCCGAGGTTCACCTTGAAGGATCGAGGTCCACCTTTTAGGATCAATAAACATGAAAGTACCGTACTGTCAGAGGAGGTACTGTGGCATACTCTAATCAGTACCATTTAATTTGTACTTCTGGTGATGGGTCTTTCTCCCTATATTTTGAGGGTCGTCCCTCCAAATTTCTCGTTGCCTTCGTGGCCCCTTTCTCCTTTTCAATCTTTACTTGGGGTGTGATCCGTTCTTTCTTTGGTTTGCTGGCCCACGGATCCACCATTCATATAAAGAACTTCACCACACCAGTGAGGAGAGCTGAAAAGTCGACATGTCATACTGGAAGGCCATTGTTTATGCACCTCCAGATATATTTGATTATATTTCGCAGCATCTACCGACAATAACGGTGTGTTATTGTCTCTTTCCGCTACTGGATTTATTTAACATATATGTACAAAATTCTCCTTGTGCTTCAACAGAACTCTAACACTATTGCGCAACTAACTAAAATCATATTAAATCCTGCCATCATTGGGCATCATTTAGCATCTATCAATACCAGCATTTTATACGTACGGTCAACTTGCGCGTTTAACAAGCGCACTACATGAATACCAAGAGCTGGCTTATCAGCACAAGCGGCACAACCCTCGACGGATACAAGCAAATTTACCGAAGTAGCGATAACATTACATGATTATTCGTGCAACGATAGCAAAGGAGAGACTTAAGATTTTAAAAACTTAGTTGGCGAGATATTTTTTTAAAGCTTCATTGCAAGATCTCCCGTCACGCGCTGGCGCTGCTAAAGAAAAAGCACCTGCCATTCCTCGATCACAAAATCTCAAGGAATGTACTAGGTACTACTTGCGGTTCCATGGCGTCCCCATGCGCGCACTTCATATACCGACACATCGACACAAAAAATTTATCGATGAAAGCGGATGTGCAAATCAATGGCATATGTGTAATCTCGACGACGTTAGCATCCCCGATGCAGATGTTTCTAGTATTCTGCCTCCTTTCCGCATTCTGTGAACAAATTCTCTCTATCGGCCATACTGTACAACGACAAAGCACCATACGTCAGGATCGAGATTACTGAGCGTAATAGTTGTAGTAAAAACGTAGTCAATGCCACAGGCCTCGTCACGACCGGCGCCGATGTCAGTCTCGTGCTGTGATTGAACTAGTTCGGGCCGACGATGCGTTCATCACCATGAAAACATCCCAGATGCCGTCACAGCTCACACTCTGTAACGAAACCCCATAGTTTCGTGGCCCTCGACACAGCACACAGCTGCAGTGTGGTCAGCTTTTTCAGACCGTAACTTCTCCGATGATGCCTCAGGTAAAAAAATCCACAGCGATCAGCTTCCTTCTGCATCACATAAGAAGCCTTTTCTCTTCAACCTAGGACACTAAATTCAATATAAAGCCGTGGGTGCATTTCACTTACCCAAAATTAACTATACTTGAATTGGCGTGGCCCTAAAAATGTTACACGATCATTACTTATCAGCTCATCCTACAATACTCGAATTGACGTGGCCAGGCTGCAACACAATTGTTGTCATATAACATGAAGCTAATGGATAGGTGCTGGTGTTTTTGAGCAATGATGCCCGGTGTATTTAGCCTGTCCCATATAACAATTTGACAAATTCAGTATAATTTTATTATTAATATTGATATAGAAAGGAATCATATAAAAGCTGCCTTCGAATTCCTTTTTTTATAAAATTGGACCTAAATTCTTATCATTACCTGAGGCAAAGCTAGAATTCGCCAAAAAAATCTACGTTGATTATTTACCTGTTTGGTTCGTAACGTTTCAGAACACAACACAACGTGTAATCGTTCGTTCTCGCTTGTTCCGAGTTGGTTGGATTGCGTCACTACGTACCATTCCATGGTGTGCACGGATTAGATTGATCATACATCCCCTCTTTTAAATCTTGTGATTAATATTACGTAATAAACTCTGAAAACTGGACCAATGTTCGTAAACATTGTAACCTGAGCTGATATTTTGGCTTCAGTGCACGTCCTTTATAATCTTTACAAAGGATACTTAGCGAAAAGAATGATATTTTTAAATCAACTTCGATTCCGTCACATTGTAGCCATGCAGAAACCTCGTAATGTAATATGACATATAATTTACCTTATCCCTCCTTGAACATGGCCAATGCATCTAAATCAGTGGACTGCTCATCATCCATACTTTGCCGTACATTATCCGAATCTTGTATCCATTCAAATGTATGTCAGAACGTCATGATCAAAGCAACATTCACATACTTTGTGTTGCCGTAGTCTCCTTTATTAAGTATTTGATTCTTTTTTGCATACGTAAGTAGCTTTACTTTCAATAAACCAGACAATTATGACATGGCAAGTGAACATGCTGCATAACTGATGCAGCGGTATATGTCTAGACCTGGATAGAATTGCATGTAATGTTAATAAATAGGTCGTAGGATGAGAATGGGTTGCATATCGCTTCGTTGGTTCGCACAGTAATGAAAAGCACTGATGGAAGGAGTAGTAGTAATGACACGGAACGATTAGATAAGGAATTCATACTTACGCAAAAACACATTGTTCCTTCACAACATCTCTCTTTTCCTCGGTTTACATATGACCGTTCTGCTTCATCCATGACTACTTCAATGGATGTATAGACTTTCAGTGTCAGCTTTAGCGCTGATTGAGTATCATTCATATTTGCAACATGTGAAACAACTTGACGCATCTATTTTGTAGGTCATCAGCTTGTACACACTATATATATATATACTTTGTATATTAAATTATCGTGTTTACTAATGCTCCCATTACCTTTGCACACATCGATGTATTTTTTTTACTTTTGCAATACGATACACATAATGGTACATCAGGCCTGAACCTATCTTAACTCGATTATTTATTAAATCCATTTTATGACCTGTAAGACTTAACCAAAGGGCCGTACACCGCCTGGTAACCGACATGTTTTTACTTTATTCGCTCACTGCTCTGTCGAATCACCCTGTTTGGCTTTTCCGCGATACTTGTAGCGGATTTGTAACAGCCCATTTTCCAGGTAAAGGATTTTAGATCAGCGAGCTACTTTGGTGGAGCGGGGTGCACAAATTTGCTGATGTGCTCTCGCCTATCCACTGGCGCCCAGACGACCGACTATCAGAGGGATAACTTCGTTTCCGTGTGTTCTGCTTTTCCCTCACTTTGTGCACCCGTCGGTTGGGACGTTTGTACTCTTCTCAGTACTTTTGTCGATGCTAAACTTGACCGGGCTGGGACGGGAAGGATCGTATGGAAATCTTTACGCGATCACAGCTTACTTGTTCGTACTCGGTATGACCTACCTGGATCTCAGCGAGACAGTCTTGTCTAATACGTAGACCTTTCTCATCATGACCTTCTGACCGCTTGAGCCGTCTCGCGATCTTGATCACCCTTGCTATATTGCTGCGCCCTATCGCCGTTGTCTTGATGTTTGTAAGAGTCCTGAACGCACCTAGCCAAATAATCCAGGAGCGGCACGTGTTTAGACGAACGGCGAAGCTCTTTGTTTCGTCGGTGGGCCAAATACCCAGCCCGGAAGGGATGACACGTGGCTTTTGAAGTAATTGATCTCTTTTTAATCTTAGCCATTAATCAAGGTGCCTACGACCTAGTCTATCTACGCCGTAGGCACTTGCCACGCGTCTTCCAATAAATCCTTCTATCTTTTTTATGCCGCAGGCTCCCAATTTATCCCCTACCACTGACTCAGTTCAGGATCTGATCTGGTATCGGATCCCCTATTGAATCGGATCTACTCTCGGATCCCATCCCCTCTTGATTAGGGTTTCCTTCCAGATCGGATCCGGTAGTCGTGATTCACCCATCCGCACTTCGTACCTAGATCGGGTGGCACGGTAACCCTTTTTCCGTACCTACCTCACATCATTCTTCGATCCACTGCTCCACACTACTTTGTTCCTCACAAGAACACGCCCAACGAGTCTTCTTTGCTCACTTAGTTTCTAGTCATGATTCAGGGGACTAGTGCGATCCAGGGAACAAACAGCACCAAGTGTTGACGGTTACATGTCTTAACAAGGCTTCTTACTCTAGTAATCTAAGTCGCCCAAAGAGGCACGTGTCTTATACAGGTCAAAATGCAAAATGGTTGTCTGCTCAATTTTGGACGCTAGGATGGAATCCTAAAACGTAACATTGGTGGCTGATGCAACACTGATAAAATGAGTGATAGATCACAGTATACACGTACCTAGCCCATGGATTTGCAACTCATAGTGTACTACCGTTACCATACTGATCTACCATATTGTTTAAAAAAACAGTAGTTTGGTGATAATTCAAAGATTTTGCAAAACTAACTCCGACATCTTGTTTTACAATATCTGGTTGATAAAGGGTTCGACCATATCGTTTTAGTATTGTGCAATTACAAGTTCCGTGATACGTAAGTTAGCTACTTGTTAGACGAAAAATATGAGGTTGTGGCTAGGCCACCAGCATGATGGAATCAAAGCGCCTATTATCCAGGGTCGCTCGATGTAATTGGTTATAAGGTGAGTAATATGCGGTATGAATGAGCTATTTTATCATGTGTATTACGTGCTTGGCAATTATACTTACACCAGCATGCTCCGAGAATCGCCGTCTGCTGTATCGCCATCTGCAGTATCGCCGTCTACACCATCATCGTTTGTCTTCCAGTCTTAATTCGAATACGCATAAACATTGCTCAAATAATGTTCCATTTTGTTGACTATTCCGTGGCACCATAACGTATACAGCAAACACGTTCGCATGCGAGTCGCCGCTTGCCAATGCGTAGTTTGCACAAATCACGAATACGATGTATGGCTATGCTCGCGTTGTGTGCCAAACAAACACGATCAGCGACCGATTTGGACGCGACTGCATAAAGCCTTATTTATCATTTTTTGTGGCTGTTTACATTTTCGTAAGCTACGGACATGATGCACATGAGCTATCTAGGATATACATGTGCCTGTTCACCCGCTTGGCAACACCGTATGTTACCTTGTCTTTTAGAAACGAGGCATTCGTTAAGCTTGCCGTGATCGATCGAAATGTCAATATGAATGAGGCGGCTCCCAGCTCTTTCATCGTGGGAATGCACGTTTAGCATATCGTGGATGACTAGTATTCGCTAGTCGTTCGTTTAAGCTGCGATAGATCATGTTGTCAACGCAGACGCATAGGTGTACTGCTGATTAGTGTGTCGACAGACGGACTATCACGACAAGGTTGAACATAGAGAGGACGCGCTCGTTTTAAGTCTTTCTTAACGCTCCCTATTGCGTCAGGCAAGTAACCCCCCCCCCCACACACACATACACACAACACACACAAACAAATTGCTCTAAACGACGCAGTATACACCTTACGATTGACCTCCTCCCCCTCAAATGGGCAAAATTGATTTGCCTATAAAATATCACCGCACCTTTACCCAATCCTCTCGTTTTCGCGCTCTTCAGATCACTATCCAATCCTTCAGCTTCGCGCCAAAGTGCTCCCCCCCACACCCACACATACACATACACATACAAACACAACCCCCACCCGTCACGCGCAACTCATGGAGACTCTACTGCAGAACGAACTGATGCTCACGAGTTTCGACGTCGTGCCAACGCCACAAGCGCTGTCCGGCAAAAAGGTCATTGGCCTCTACTTCAGTGGCCACTACTGCCCGCCGTGCCGCAGGTTCACGCCGCTGCTGGACGGTGTGTACTCGAAGATCAAGGCCGCTGGTCACGAGGACGTGGAGATTGTCTTTGTGTCGTCCGACAGAGACGAAGCCACGTTCAGCGAGTACTTCCGAGAGATGCCGTGGATCGCTCTGCCCTACGCGCGCCGGGACCTCAAGCTCGAGCTGTGTGACAAGTTTGGCGTCAAGACCGTACCGACGCTCATTTTTTGCAACGAACACGGCGACGTCGTGGAGCGCGAGGGCCGCGACTTTGTCACAAAGCACGCGGACGACATCGCGGCCATTCTTTCTCACCTACGTCAGGCGAAAACGAGCTAAAGCGGAGTCGGCTGTGTCGTTCCAACTGGCCTTCTCTCGTGAGGCTTGCGCTGCCCACGAGGCCGTGTGGCATCTACCCACCTACCTACGTACGACGTACCTTTCCTGTTGCAATCAACGTTGACGAATACATGTGTCACGCTCTCGCTTCAGTGAAAACACTCGAGTGTTTCTCTATTACAAACCGATATTCACAATACGTTCAAGCGGCTGAAAGTCGCGATCGAAACGTTTTACGTGAGGCTGAGACACACGCGCCGCGCGGGCCTACCGAGGGAAAACTGTCACGAGCCCTTCTCAACGTTCTCATAATAACGTGTATCTTCATCTGGAGACATGGAGATCTCGAGATGCGGATGCTGCTGATGCTGAATGACGAATGCCACCGTCGCTCGTCGGCCTTGCGGCTCAACACTCGAGCATTAACATCTGCGGGAACGACAAACACTACAGTTTGCAACTCCTTGTCGTGGACGGATACGAGCGCGGCCGCTGGAACATGAGGAGAAGCGGCTTAGGACCCTTTTGCAACAGCTTCATTGCTGCGCCAAAGCCCATCTTGCTAATGTTGTTGTTGTTGATGCTCAGCAAGACATCGCCGATTTCCACACGGTTCTTTTGCGACTCGCGCGTGACAGCACCCTCGCTTTTCACGTTTATCACACGCGGGTAATAGCTCGTGCTCTCCTGCTTGACGACGATGCCCAATGGACCGTCCTCCTCTTTCCACGTGATGTAATACAGCGAATGATCATTCTTCGGGTTCATGCTCACGCGGCATGACTGTGTCATGCGTGACATCCCCAATACGTTGGAATCGTCCTGCGGATTTGGTGCAACAGAACTTTCCAGTAGATGCGGTTGGTCATGCTGCTGGCTCGGGTCTTCCACGAGGTCAGTGTGGCGGAAGCGCAACACTGCTGGTCGAGGTCCACTTTCCAGTATGTCAATGACCTTTTGAAAGCGCACACCCTGCGTCGAAAATTCGTTAATGAACACCAAGTGATCGCCCCCTCGCACATTGAACATGCCCGGCAAAAGCTGATTGCCTTGTGACTGAAGCACGCACGGGTAGCCAGTACTTGGATCCGGGCGAAACCCAAGACCAAGCGGCACGCCTTCCTTCCACAGCACCTCGTAATCCTCTTCACCCAATAGTTCAAGCGAGCCTGATCGCAGGCGAAACGATTCTGTCGGGCTGCGAAGAAAGTGCAAGCGCACCGGCTTTTGCACTTCTTGCAGCAGCGTCAAAATGCGACGAATGTCGCCTTTCTTGACTCGCACCTTACCGACAGCGAGAAGAACGTCACCACGAGAAACCTCAAATATATCTGCGCAATTGCTCAAGCTTTCGTGGACACGGCGTACAATGGGCATACCGGATAGCGGATCGCTCTCGAAGTACAGACCGAGCAAACCGCACTCCCACACAATCTTGTACTCGTTCTGTACATGCTTCGGCGGCTCGTACTCATCCATCATCTTCTTTCTCGATGCACGGGAACTGCTTCGAACGCTGACACTCCCGTCATTGTCCGAATTGTCGCTTGTACACGCTGAGCTCTGAAACGAAATCGTAGTGTTCTTTCGGTCCTTCATATCAACTGACTCCGAAAAAGATATTGAGCTCGCTGTGGTACTTCGCTCGTCCAGTGAACCCACGTAAGAAACGTCATGCTCAAAGCTCAACGTGTTGGCAGTATACTCTCGCCGAACCAGCCATCCGCGTACAAACGACTGAATTGCAATAGCCGCTTGCATACGCCTTACCATCCTCCTCGCCATATAGCCACGAATTGCGCTTTGCACTTTAACTACAGCACGTCGACGACGGATCACGCGCTGATATCGGCGCCAGCAAAACCAAGAGCGCCAGATTGCCTGAATTCGAACGCATGATCGGCGCTTCCGCCGATAACCAGAGCGCACACTGTAGCCGAGACAATATCGCTGTAACGTAATGATGGACTTGTACAATGCCTTCGACCGGGCTGCTTCCAAAGCTTGATGAGCCTCAAGGATGCAAAACACTTTAGTCTTACCCACCTGAAATGGAGGATGCTTTTTGTCCGTCTCAACACGAAGTATTGTCCTCAACTTGTCCACCATGTGCATGGCCACCTCTTTCTCCAGCTGCCCCTGCGCATTTGGCAGTCGAGACAATATGCAGCTATACGTTTTGATAAATACATCGTGAGAGAAACGCACCGAGTAGCCGCTACGAGAAATCTTTACTGCTTCCAGAACACCACTGCAGCGTAGCTGCTCCAATAAACGCCTTCGCTCAAACTGTGACGCGCTTGCCTGGTCGTTGGGCTTTATACAACGGATAAAATGAGGCTCCGTTGCATTCAAGACTTCCAAGAGCGAGCTCAACTGACTCTTGAACTGTGCCACGACCGTGGGAGATAAAATACCACCCGACCGGCGACGATTGCCGTCGCTATTGCGGGGCTCTGTCCGACCGTTCTTCGGACTAGAGCTGCAATTACTAGCGCTGCTCTCGAAGCAAGCACGCACAAAAGCAAACTTTGACGTGCGTAGCAAATCCGTTGCTTCTGTATGCATGTGGTCTTTATTCTTGTCGCAAAAGCCGTCCGTCATGTAGCAGACACTTCCTGCATAATGGCGAATCACGAACTGGCCCTTTGCGCGCTGGAGTCGGGTCACTGAGAAGCTCTCGTGCTTATCCGCAAGGCACTCGTAGTATTTGTTAGCCAGCTTCTCGTCATTTCCGCGTGGAATCAGACACTGCTCGTCGAGGAGAGAGAAAATGCCCATGTGACGCTTTTCCACTAGCGCCACGCAAACATCGTTGTTTGGATAGTCCACAAACGTCCAGGGGATTTCCTCTGCCACGTACTGATCTTGCTCCATACGAAACACGAACCTGCCAAAAAGCTGCTGCAGCTTTTCGTTAGCATAATTAATGCACAACTGTTCCAGACGATTTCGCTCGAAAATCTCGAAACCAAAGATGTCCACGACTCCGATAAACTGACTGCGACCCGCTTCTTCCTTGTACTCGATGCTACGGTTGATGCGACCCACAAGCCAATTAAATAGATTCGAATAAAGCGTCTTCACCACCGAGTCTCGAGTCGACAGCGCCTGCGCAACTGGAAGACGTGTCGTGATAAACTCGGCGCCAGCTTTGATTTGCTTTGTACACAACGTACTTCGTAATAAGTTCTCTTCTACACCAAGAAGCGAGCAAATGGCTTGAATGTTGTCGCCACATTCATCCATGTCCACAGCGGACGCATCATCCTTTCCACCGTTACGCGAGGCCGTTGTAAAACGCACATTACCCAAGTGCAATACGGCAGAGACAATCTTCATCACACTGAGCTGCTCATCAGGACTCATGCCAAGACTCGACATGGCTCGCCGAGTTACAAGATACGAATCGGCGTCGTTTACGCCGTCCAGGCGCTCGAAGCACTCAGACTGATTTAAATACGCGTAAGTGTCGACGTCCTGCAAGGCCAATTGTTGGCGCTCGGAAGCGGAGCTGCCACCACACATCTCGTAGAAGATGTGGTAATTTCGCTCGCCTTTGCCCTGAGATACGAGGCGTACACGCTCCAATAGGTACGTGGAGATAGATGCACCCAGCATCTCACCGGACGATGTAAACCCCAGCTTAATGAACTTGCCGAACCGACTCGAGTTGTTATTCCTCGTCGTTCTGGCATTGCCGAACGCCTCTAGTATCGGATTCGACTCCAACACTCGGTCGTGAATCGTCGTTTGGTCGCAATTGGCTGGCCGCTCAGAGCGACGAGTGCGTTTTGTTGATACGTATGCTAAGTAATTCATAATGAGCTTCGTAGTTTCTGTCTTTCCAGCACCACTTTCGCCACTCACAAGAATTGTCTGGTCCGTCTTCTTGTCGCTAGATTGCGGCACGAGCATAGTGCGGAACGCCTGGTCGGCCACAGAATACACGTGCGGCGCCAAGAAGCTCTTATCCGCTTCAGCATCGCCCCCTAGATTATAGTACTGGTCCTTAATGTCGTCCGAGTACAATGCCAATCGTCTGAATGGATTCATAGCAACGAGAATCTGCCCAGTGCTGGTATAAATCTCTCCATGCAGGAACCGGCACTTCAGTACCTGTAGAATAGCCGGCTCATGCAAGTGCACGAGCTTCGTCAGGTCCTGTACTGCATGGTAGCACTCTCCCTGACTGCGCGGTAGCACCAATTCCGCCGACACAGCCACGGTCTGACGCGTGCCATCCGTCACCTCCTGAGCTTCTCCCAGGTCCAGGACTGCATCATCGCCCTTGGCCGTCAGAGCCCCTTTGTTTATCGTGACTGCAGGCTCCAACGTGCACTCCACAAGACCAGAACGCGCGTCCACAGGCGCTACGACAATCGCTTCGTGCCACAATTCACGGTCAAACACCCACACGGACGTGCCAGCATCCATCGCTGCTGTGCGTCGTCCAAATGTAGCTGCAAACACCAGAGCAGGCCGTTACTTTCCCGGCTCTTGTCGACGTAAACGACGGTGGCCGTGCGCTTGAGCTCCAGTACGGGAGAGAGGCGCGAGGCACAGCGAGAGATCGAGAGCGAGAGAGCCTACCGACCGACCGGCCAAACGTCCAGAACTCACGAGGGCGCGGGCGGAGACGTCGCGTTGCGTCGTGGGTGACTGGGCAGTAAGTAGTTCGGTATACGAGCCAGCAGCAGCGTGCAGGGGTGGGGGCGTGGCCTGCCGAGTGTGCAATTCAACGACATGGGTCGAGGAGCCCGACCGAGGGGGCAGAGCCCTAGCCCTGTACATTTTAGCAAATGAGATGACGTCAAGTAGTTTACAGCGACCGCCAGCCGGTATAGCCGGCAACTGTTGGAAGACCAGCGACAGTGGCTCGTTTGCTATTCTTAAGTAGAGAGCAGGCGAGAGAGAAAGGAAGAGGGTCAGACAGACGTCAGACAGGCTGGCGAACCTCGTGCTGCGTTGGCGGCACCGATTTCGTCGGTCGTTTCGTCTCGATTCGCGGCGTCCCGACTGCTCTATCCAGCAACAACAATACATGTGCACAATGTCCTCGTCTGCTATAGTCGATACGACAGCACGACGATGGAGCCCCTGTTGGGCCCGGGCGCTGGCTGGCTGGCGTGTCGTTCGTAGCGTGTACATGACGCTCCCTTTTTTGTCGAGTGCGGTCTCGATGGCAATGATCAGACGTCCACTGCTGATCGTGCAGCTGCGGTCCGTGACGGTAGCGCCACGCACTTTGGCGCGCATCATTAGCCGCTTGCAATCGTCCTCGAACGACGACGGGAAACGGCCACCGTTGTCCGAGCTGCTTTTTTCGAAATGAGACGGAAGAAAGGAACGCGCTGCCTCGTGCTGATGTCGTCAAGAGCTTGGAGTTGCCACTCCTGTATCACCCCAACTATCGCCCGGACGTGCAAAACGATCGAAACTGCTTCGTTGTGTTGTAAGGCTATCGAACTGGATGGCTACACAGTAGTGCTCTTGTCGAACATGACGAGGCCGTATCATCTGTTGTGTGGAACCTACTGGGCATCCGATGGATCCTTCCGATTGGTCTTCCACGGCGCCGCAGTTTGGCGTAGTTGGCACTAGTCGTTCGTGAGCCTATCCCGTTTCAGTAGTACTATCGACTTGTCCGTCACGTCCGACTACTCCTTTGCGCAGTATGCACCGTGACATATGAAGATCGTGCGCCTTCAACCCCCGTATCTATCCTTTTGATCGACACGCTGATCGACATGATTAGAGCGTCACATTTGATCAACACCTCAGTAACATCAAGAATCGAATGTCGACAAAGACAACACGTGGTGCGCAAAGGTCTTACGTTGCGATTGATGATGACAAGTGTGTCCGAGCGTAGTTTTGGAGGACACCCGCCGCTACAGTCGTACACAGTCGTGCCCTCACACTACTCATTTGAATGTGCTAAGGAATGATAATCGCCCAGACGAGCTTGTTCCCGTAGCGGCTGGATCAAAGTCGAAGAAGGCCTAGTGTCATGTGTGCTGCAAAGCCGACGCGAAGCAGAACGCTCGCGTGAAGTACATGGAGAGCGTATCTGCTGGCGCGGACAATGCCGATCTTCAATCGACTCTCGATAGACGCGTGGTGAAGGTCGGACACGTAGGACAGCGCAACATCATCACTCCATCTTGTGCGTCGAGCAGTAGATCGATCGTATTTTCTTGAGCGGTGCAAACGAGACTGCATTGCTATTGCGCTCAGGAAGTGTGCTAGTAAGGTAGCGCTACACAAAGGCTGTCCAGTGTCTCCTAGACGACCATTTTTCATGCTACCCCGAATACGGACCGCGCATACGTGTGACCTCACACCTACAACGACAAGATTGGAAAGTGCACATCTACTATCCATGGCCAAGATTTGTATGCACCGCGCGTATATCATCTTCGGGCTGCTGTAGCGGCAGGTTTCTTGCGGTCGCCTACCTCCAGCAGTGGCAATGTGAGCCACTTACCTTATGGTCCGGACCGTGCAACTGCGCCAAGGCATTTTGCTGCGAAACTGCTGAGACAAACGTCACGATGGCGTAAGGTTCTGTCTCGTGAACTAGCGGTATTTTTTAAAGATCAGTGGTGGCGGCCATGCCGACGACAATCTTTCCACTACGTGTGGATTATAGCTGAGCGATACCACATCAAAACACGGAAGACAGCGTCCGGCGGTGCAATTCGTTGTGGGAAAAGTGTCAAGACACATGCCGGGCGTGCCGCGCGATGCATTGTCTACAAACACAAACATCCGTTCGCGATCCCAGACCGAATGTGTCCGGTGTCTCGTCGTTGTTGCTGAGGTCTCGGATGGCAGCGTGGAGTTACCAGCTTGCGCTCGATATCGTCATTTGCAGCGAGAGAGACATGCACACCGGCTCGATAGCACTTAATGACAAGCAACACTTGGCCGCTGCAACAGGCGGAAAAGCCCGCGCACTCCACACACAGACGGACAAGACGGACAAGATAAACGAGGTTGATAGCGCGTAGAAAGCTGTGACGAACGTGTCTGGACAGCTCTGCATCCATGCGCAATCGATGCGGATGTCACTCGTGAGGTGAACTCGGGCATCTACCGGCGTAAATAGTCAGACCTGAGCGTATATGGTCGAGCTGATGGCGAGCGGTGTACTTTGTTTGAATTCGTTGGACAAATGACTGTGCGTGTCCGATCAATTCTCGTCGATCAACAAACAAGTCATAGCTCATGTACACTTGGCATCACTCCATGACCGTACACTGCAAATTCGATGATTCAGACCAATGTTGGCTGCTTCACAAAAACGTCTGTTCGGCACCAGCAGACTCGGAAGTTGTCGATAGTCTTGAACACCAACAGGAAACACGTGCATTCTCTGAAATTAACACCTTACCCGGTGCAAGATACTCTCGCTACGCTTGGCTTTGTTTCCTTGCAAACGCTACTCAAAAAAGATGATCGCCGCTGTGCGTATTTCGCCGCAGCCATCGCTACTACCACTTGTCTTCTCCCACTCGTCCTTCGTCTGCAGTTGCCGAGGCATGTCATAGCGAAAGGCTGCGGTAAACCGACTTAACAGTAGTACCAGCTGCCAAACGGACGACGGAAGTGGCAGCCCGAGCCGTAGATCGACTGTCCAAACGACTTCCAGTAAGTGATCGGATAGCGCCAGCCGTATCGGAAGCCTCCCGCGAACGGATACGTGTAGCGCCAACGGTACGTGATTCCTCCCGTTGGGATAAAGCCGCCGCCACCGCCACCGCCGCCACCGCCAACAAACTGCTCAAACTGCTCCTTGTTCGTCGGCACGGGCTCCTTGTCTTCGAAGACAGTCACACCGGGCGGCGTCTCCTCCGTTTTGGCATCCTCGACCGCTGGAACCGCAGGGGTATCGTCCGCAAGTGCGCAACTTAGCACAGCGCCCAGGACCACTAGAAGAAGGACGGCAAAGCGTTTAGCCATGATAGTTGAATCGCACGAGGGCTGGATGGAGTGTTGACTGTAGCGCAGAAAGCCGAATGAGCATGGAGGATGACTCCGCATATGTGAACGCGAGGCACGATAAGGCAGTTGGAGAAAACGGTGCAATCGGTTCAAGACGCTGACCGCTCGTCCCAGGTAGATGGGGCCATGGGAATGATTGGACAGCGAACTTAAACTTTGGACACGGTAGGTAGAGAGGCCGTCAAGTAATCGTTTGCGAAGTTCGCTGCACGGCCAAGTGCATGCGGATGACCCGCAGCAGTGCACCCACTGTTGCACGTGCCTTATCCCAAGCGAGTCGGTTAACGGCAGGTCTTTGAGAAACTTGCTTTACGTTGCGTACTGCTGTGGCAACAATGTATCCGATAGTCGATGACGATGGACGGAGACGCACCCATGGGTTCTGTCGACTTCCGCAATGGTCTACTATCCTAGTTGAGCGCACTGCATCGACGCTGTCTCGATTGTTCCCACGAAACCTTAATTGTCAAACGGACCCGACAAGTGCTAATGCGATATCACTTCTCTCGACAACACGCAGATCTGCTTCCACGCTCGCTCGCACGCGCACGCTCGCCCTGTTTTAACGCTGTTTGTCCTTCACCCTTGCTCAACAACGGCAAAAAGGCTTTCCCACGGTGGTACACGAACGTACCCGACAATGGCAAGCACATGTGGCCCCGTCGTGCTGATTGTCCTTCCTTCGCAGTACTGCGTCCATCTGCAAGTAGCCAGCAAGTCAGCTCAGTCCATTCAGCTTCACTTGTTTACCACTACCGTTTGCATACAAGTGGTTGTAACCCAATGCAGAGCTTCTGTGGCTGCAGGAGTGATCTTGGCTGGTGCTGAGTGCAGACTTCAAATCTGTAGGCCATTGGGTTGGCAGGAGTTCGATTCTCCCCCGCCTGCGCCTTTTCGTGTCAAGCTTCTCCCTACCTGCTCGCATACTGAAGACAAGACGCTCAGAGACATAGCAGCGACGACACGACCACTCGCTCATGTTTCGACCACCGAAACTCCGTCCGGCAGCCGTAATCAGTTGCGGCATCCAAGCGGCCACGACCTCAACGGCCTCTCATTGGCCAGTCACGTCGGCCGCGCACCGAGCGCTCGTTCAGTCAGCAGGACGCGCAAGACACGAACGTCCTGTCGCTTGCTCCGTCCCCATGCCCCGCCAGCTCACGCCCGAGCAGGTGTTGACGCCCGTACCGTCTGACATTGCCATCAGCGACGCCACAGTGCCCGTCCCCATCATGGAAATCGCGCAGGCAGCTGGAATCGTAGGCTCTCGTTCGACTATTCTGACTCTTGTGTGGTAGAGTGTATGGCTGCGGATAGTACGAAACTGACAGGAGGATTGCTGTTCTCGGGGCGTGATGTTGGGGCTGTTTGCTGCAGCTGTCAAGCGAAGTTATACCGTACGGATGGACCAAGGCCAAGGTCTCACTAGCTGTACGCGATCGCCTCAAGGACGAAGTGAATGGCAACTACGTTGTGGTTACGGGCATCACGCCAACCCCTTTGGGCGAAGGCAAGAGCACTACTACGATCGGGTGAGTGCGGACAGTCGGTGCTGGCTGCAAGCGGTAGAAAAGTGTCCGGGAGACATGACAAGATGTCCATTTCGTTTGTGCTGTGCTCACTAGACTGTGCCAAGCGCTGGGTGCTCACTTGGACAAAAAAGCGTTTGCTTGCATCCGTCAGCCGTCGCAAGGCCCGACGTTCGGTGTCAAAGGTGGTGCTGCTGGTGGAGGCTATGCGCAGGTGATTCCCATGGATGAATTCAATCTGTACGTGAATAATTTGTCGTGCTGTAACTACACTGTGTGGATGGAGCAATAGTACTGACAAGCGTTCTCGATGTATCTGCCTGTCTCGACATGCGTATAGTCACTTGACGGGAGATATTCACGCTATCACTGCAGCTAACAACCTGGTAAGATGCTTCGACGACGCCGTACTGAAGAAACCAACCTGTTTGTTTGGCTCATGCGTCATTGCTGCACGTTTATCTGATAGCTCGCTGCTGCTATCGACACGAGGATGTTTCACGAAAAGGCCCAATCGGACAAGGCGATGTTCCGTCGCTTGTGCCCTGCAGCCAAGGACGGAAGTCGCAAATTTTCACCTGTTATGCTGCAACGTCTGCAAAAACTAGGAATTACGAAGTTGGTGCCAGACGACCTCACGGATGAAGAGATCCACAATTTTGTGCGTTTGGATATCGATCCAGACACGATCACGTGGCAGCGCGTTTTGGACACATGCGATCGCTTCCTCCGTCAGGTGATTGTGGGGGCTGGGCCCGCTGAAAAAGGGCAGACCCGCACGACGGGCTTTGACATCACGGTCGCTAGCGAGATTATGGCGATTCTCGCTCTCACTACGAGTCTGCAAGATATGCGTGAACGCCTCGGACGCATTGTGATTGGCATGAGTCGCAGTGGCGAGCCTGTGACGGCTGACGACTTGGGCGTCGGTGGCGCTTTGGCAGTGCTTATGAAGGACGCTATTCTGCCCACTCTCATGCAAACGGTGGAAGCGACACCTGTGTTTGTCCATGCTGGGCCGTTTGCGAACATCGCTCATGGTAACTCGTCCATCATTGCTGATCAAATAGCGCTAAAATTAGCGGGCGAGGACGGCTTTGTAGTCACTGAGTGTGGATTTGGTGCTGACATTGGAATGGAAAAATTCTTCAATATCAAGTGCCGCACCAGTGGACTGACCCCGCAGTGCGTGGTGCTCGTTTCCACAATTCGTGCACTTAAAATGCACGGTGGCGGTCCTGATGTAGTTGCTGGTAGACCGGTTCGTGCCACACATATGGACAGTATTCTCTACAGTCGTCATCTAACACCAGTTCCTTGTTGCTTCGTATCTGGCTAGCTTGACCCTGTGTATGTCGAGGAGAACCTGGAAATGCTCGACCGTGGCTGTGCCAACATGCGGCATCACATTCACAACGCACTGAAGTTTGGCGTATCTGTCGTTGTGGCCGTGAACGTGTTCGCCACGGACTCACCTCGTGAGATAGAGCTTGTGAAGCAAAAGGCACTGGAGGCTGGTGCCACCGCAGCCGTCGAGAGTACCCACTGGTCCGACGGAGGCAGAGGAGCAAAGCATTTGGGCCGCGCTGTCGTTACAGCGTGCGAGAAGATGCGTGCACACGGCAGTCCATTCAAGTTCCTCTATCCGTTGGAGTTTTCGATCGAGGAGAAGTTCAAAGTCATCTGCAGTACGTCCAAACCATCTCAGCCTGTGTTGCTGTGGCTCACTGCAAAGGCCTACACCCTCGAGTGCATTGCGCCCATGTCTGACGTATGTCTTTTGTGCATGCAGAGGAGATTTACGGTGCCGATGATGTCGAGTTCAGCGAGGAAGCGAAGAAGAAACTGGCGGTCTACTCGAAACGAGGTTACGGCAAGCTGCCCGTGTGCTGTGCGAAGACGCACCTGAGCTTAAGCACGGATCCCACCAAGAAGGGCGTGCCCACAGGCTTCTCGGTCACAGCGCGCGACATCCGCGCCTCGGTAGGCGCTGGCTTCGTCTACCTGCTGTGCGGAGACATGACGACAGTGCCTGGTTTACCTACGCGTCCAGGTTTCTACGATGTCGATCTGGACACCGAGACGGGCAAGGTTATTGGCCTGTTCTGAAAAAGACAAGAGCGGTCGAAGCGATGGTGCGCACGAGCGAAGCGTATTGTGATGATCAAGCCTGTTGTTGTTGTTGTTACAATCGACGCGGCTCGCGCTAGCTCGTCAACGGCGACGAGTCATAAATGTAGTCACGCATCTTCTCGTTCGGAAGCGTTAACACCAGAACTCACTGGTCCTAGCTCGTCTCATCTGCAGCCACGGTCGTTGTTGTTGCAATCGCTTCTTTCGGGTCGCCTTTCAAACGGTTGTTCAGGAACGTCTGCCAGTGGTAAAACTGCTGTCCGTGCACGAGCGTCATAAAATCCTCGCGCGCAATCATCTTCCGAAATCGCTCGTCCTTCAGCATGTCGAGGAACGCGAGACAGTGCGGGTAGACAATGTACTTGGCGTACTGCGGCTCTTTCCAGTACCTGAGGTACTGCAGATAGTTCATAAACGCGTCGTTCTCAAAGTACCGATTGATCGCCAGGACTACAGACGGAGCAAAAGCAGAGGAAAAGGTGGGAACCGACTCGTCACGACTGCGCGACACTGCATAGTGGTCACTTCTGTACCTACACACGAGCAAATGCACACGTACAGTTAAGGTAAGCTGGACTGGCCAAGCACTGGATGAACTCGAGCTCCATCTGGAAGCGAATGTCGTTCGACGGCACGTCGACAGCGCTCATGATGCTGAAGATGGACGGATCGATCGCACTTAGGCGACGGCAGTCGTGTTTTGGTACAGTGTACCCGACGGGCAAGGACTAACAGAACCCCCTGCTGGTACAGTGTGCCACCCGGCGGCGTCGACGCGACAGACAGTGAGCCCTCGAGATGAGTCGCGCACCGACGCCGCTGGACGACCACGAGTATCCTGTGGCGCTGGGCGAGTCGCTCGTCGAGCCGATCGATGATGGGCCGTCGCGTCAGCAGTCGAGCGACGAAGTCTTTGCCTCGTTTGGCTACGAGTTTCAGCCCGCGTCAGTGGACAAGAGAACGCCTGGACTCGTGTGTGTCGACGCCTCCAGTAGCGTGCAAGTGCTCATGGGCTCCAGCACTGGAGCTGCTGGAGGCGTGAGCTTTCGCGGAAAGGTCCTCGAGCACAAGGAGACGGACTGTTTGCTTTTGTTCGACGGCTCGCGGTTCCGGCTCGAGCGCTGCCGGTTTTCCTGCATGCAGCTGCGCCACGTGCGCGTGTCTGCGTCACGGCGGCGCGGGACGTGTCAGCGTGACGAAGAAAAGAGCAACGGCAAGACGTCGACAACGACGATAACGGCTACTGGTACTGGTGCTAGTGCCGGTGCTGAGACGGCGCCAATGTCGAAGCACGAGGGTACGTGTGTGGCGTCGACGACGGCCATGCCAGCAGCTACTGCGAAGAGACCGGTGCGGAGATCTCAGCGACGGGTATCGGCTGGCCAAGCAAACGCGTCTGACGCTGTGAAGCAGCCACGGAGTCGACCTAAACGCTCGTTGAAAGTGGCTACTGCTGCAGCTCCGGGTAAAAAGACTCGGAAGCGAGACGTGGGTCGTGGAAAATAACACTCGGAAGAGTGACGAGGAAAGTAGTGAGTGGGCCGACTGATGGACGAAAGCCCCCCCGTCGCTTTGAGCGAAAAACAGCTGCTGTCGTCGGTCGTGCGTGCGTGTTGATGATTAGTTGTGTCAGCCACACGAAAAACAATCCGACACGCAACCCGAACCTCCCGGTGGAAAGTCACGCGGATCTGAGAATCGCGACACGCCGTATGGGTCCACTACAGATCGCACTCCTCATATCATTCGTACAGTACGTAGTACGAGAGAAAGCTCAGAGACTGCTGGGAACAGTCTCCGAAGTGAAGAAAACAGAGCGCCGAACAGCGCATCGGAGAAGGAACACCGAGAAAAGCAGAGAGCAAACACAACCGCACGACCCACAGCACAAACGCGTCGCAATAGGTCGTGACAATGAGTAAGAGCAAAGGGAACAAACGCCGCGAGATGGACGTCATGAAGCTGTACGCGCCGACTCGGTGGCTGCATTGCTAGTGGTCCGTGCGACGACGGGTCTCACGGTTGTCAGTCTCTCTGTGCTCTCGTGTCTCTTCCAGTATGATGAGCGACTACGAAGTGCATTTGACGGACGAGACGACGACGACGGACTTTGACGTGAAGCTCCTTGGCCCGAAAGACAGTGCGTGCAGATTGTAGGACTCTATTGGTTGCTGTTTTTCTGTCAATGAAAAAAGAGGGAGGGAGATATGTATGTATAGATAGATAGATAGATAGATAGATAGATAGATAGATTGATAGATAGATAGATATATTAGATAGGGTGAGAGAGAGGTGAAGAGGAGTCTTTAACGACATGTTGTGGCTTTTGTATGTGTGGCAAAGGTCTGTACGAAGGCGGGTCGTGGAAGGTCCACGTGACGCTGCCTGAGGACTATCCGTTCAAATCGCCATCGATTGGCTTTGTGAACCGCATTTACCACCCCAATGTGGACAAAAAGCATGTTCTTGCGTATCTCAACTCTTTAGATTGAGCGGTAATCGCGGCTGACCCTTGCGTTCTTCGCTTTGTTTACGATTGATGCTGTTAGGTCGGGGTCCGTGTGCCTGGACGTGATCAATCAAACGTGGAGTCCAATGTTTGGTGGGAAGCTCAGATGTCATATTGCTAAGGTGCTCGGTTAAGGCGAATACTGACACCAGAGAGTATTGTTTGTCTTGACTAGAGCTGGTCAACGTGTTTGACACGTTCCTTCCTCAACTGCTGCGCTACCCGAACCCAAGTGATCCGCTGAATGACGGAGCAGCGTCGCTGCTGATGAAAGACGCGGAGATGTACCGTACGAAAGTGAAAGGTGCGTCAGAGCAACAACTGCTTCTGGCCGCTGCTGGAAGCGTGCTGAACAATAATTTGCGGTCTCGACTTGTTCTTTTTGCTGCTGTTTTTCAGAGTACGTGCGCACGTACGCCTCGCAGCCGATCGACATGGGTGACGAGGAAGGCGATAGCGATGTGAGTGATATGAGCGACATTGAGTAATGGAATCGCTCGCGTCCAGGAAATTTGACGCCTCGGTCTCTTATGCGCTCGTTCGTGACCATCGGCCAGCTTCGATTCGTCGTCGCACTGCATGTCAACGATGTTTCATTTCGATACTTTTCCAATGTGTTGTGAACGAAAAAACAAAAGCTCTCTTTCTTTGCTTAGCAGGCCCTTCAATTCCTAAAAGATAGTCGATCTACTTCGTGAGGAAGTTGGAGGCGTCAGCTTTTCGTTGGATGTAGTGAGCATTTCTGCGAAGCCGGTCGCTCATGCTACTTTCGCTGTCCAAGTATGCGTCCGAACGCACTTTCCTACAAACAAAACCGTGGTTAGACAACGCGAGACCCGCTGCGTGTAGAGAAAAACACCCCACCTGAGAAACTCCGGATTACTGCTCGTAGCGTTTTGCTCCAGCTTGTCCAGCTCGTCTTTCTTCAGAGTCGCGCGCTTTTTAATGTACTCGTCACGCTGCTTTGCATCGTCCACCATTTGCTGAACCCTTTGCCTCTTCTCCTCTTCGGTCAGCTTGCGCGCTTCCTTGCCCGACGGCTCACCTAGCTTACGCTGGCGCTCTTCTTCTTCGAGCCGTTTGGCCTCACGAGCCTTCGCCAAGTGCTGAACACTGGGTCCCAAAGATGTTTTGTCGACGTTCTTTGACTTCACTGCATCCGTTTTGTTAATGAGACCGTATTTTCCTTCCCTATCAACAGGTTTACGTCTCGATTCCGCATCCGTGCGAGAGTGGCCGTGTCGATGCACCCCAACAGAATCATTCTCGTGTGCTTGTGACGCATCTTGTCGGCTGCTTCGATCCCGACGTGTATCTTCACGACCAGACCCCTCATCATCGTAACGCCCACTGGATCTACGCGAGCGTCGTCTGTCTCGATGACCGCTCATGCTACGGGAGCGGCGACCTTCTCGTCGATCAATTGGACTGCGAGATCGACGCATGCGTTGCCGAACCACTGGACTTCGTGAGCAGCTTGTTCCAGAAGCATTCTCGTAGCGCTGCCCCGTGCGGCATCTACGGTCTTGTCTGAGCCGCGTTCTACTGAAGCGATCCACAGAGTGGTCCATTCGTCGGGATGATCGTCGATTGCGACCAAAATCGTCCTGATCTTGCTGAGGACTGCGACTTCGATAATGTTTCTTAACACCCTGCGTCGAGTTACATCGGTCTCTCGATGAACTCTTATCTTCTCGATGCGCGTCAGCGTATCTACGCGAACTTGTACGATCCAATCGATGGTGGTAAATACTGCGCTCGCGCCGCTCTGGCTTTCGTTTCTCGTGAGGTGAGCGACCATGGCACTGACCGCCACTAACGCGCGTAGACATTGGCGACCTGCATCGACTCTTCGACCTTTGACGCAATCGTTCCTTCTCACTAGCACGATCATTTCCTCGATGAACGGTCGAATGGTTTCGCTCAAAACAGCTATCCATCTTCTTGTCAACTCCATCTTCGCTGTCTTCGCTGTCACCACGAAGCTTCCTCTTCTTCCGTAGCCGACGCTTTTCATCCTTTCGCGCCCGCTTCTTTTCTTTCTTCCTATCTTTCTTGGCTTTCTTCATCTGTTTCAAACGATCCACCTCCTCCTGAATACGCTTCATCTTGACTGGATTCTTCAAAACCTCTTCACGAGCAGCCTGCTGACGCTTACGAATGAGCATCATCGGGTCCTCATGCAGCCGCTGAAAAGCGTCATTCGCTGGTAACGCGCTCTTCGTCAGCGCCAAAGAGCCGTACTTTGTCGTCGCACTTAGGTCCACCTCCTCTACAGCAGTCTTCTCGTCCTCACCCTTGTACTCTTTGCCGAGCAAAAACTCCTCGGCCGTCTTCTCCCGAGCTGCTGACGGTCCTTCGTACATCCAGTCGACACGCTCAATTGCCGCGGACTTGTTGCCCTGGTCCGCCTGAAGCTGTCGCAGCTCCTGCAGCTGCCGCTCCTGCTCGATGTTCTTCCGCAGCTCTGCGACTTTCTTCTCTTCGGCTGCATGCTTTTGCTCAGCAATCCAGACCTTTTCGACATTCTGCACGCCAAAGATAACAACAATCAAACATCACAGCAGGCAGAGTATACCAAGTTAAAGGTCACAAACGGCTCGAGCGCGAGCACAAACAGATCGAGCAAACAGCCGGCGTAACGACAACGATGAGCGAAGAATAGCGTGCCGCCTTGCAGCAACAGGAAAAGGCTCGACGTACGCGTAGGTTCGCTGTGTGCCAGCTCTTCTTGGACAGAAAGGCCAGCGACATGGCGAGTACAGAGAGGAACTGAGAGGCCACGACGCGGGTGGGACGCGGTAAAAGCTTTGTTTGGGCGAAAAAGACGTGGTCCACATCATATTGTGGCAGCCACACCAGATATTCCGGCGCACAAACACGAGTGAACGAACAAACGCGATTGGGTCAGTGTAACGTCACGCAATTGGTACCGTGACAGCTCGTTTACTGCCACCAGACCCGCTCATTTTCGGACCGCTTTTCATTGCGCTCAATATTCACAAGTGAGGCACGTTGTAGCATCCTTTCGTCGGTTTGCAATCAAAGACCGAGCAGCAATAGTCGAATTCGTTGTCGTCGCTGCAGGTCATGGCTGTGCGTAGGAGCTGCCAAATTGTCGAATCGATTTCGGATCACCGATACGTTGCGTCAGCGAGGTGGTATGAAGACATCAACGACATTCTCTCTTTCACAAGCACGGCAATATAAATCTCCGATTCTGCTGCCTTTCGGTCATGCCTGCTATGATGTAAATGCACTCGAGGCTTCATTGCATCGATGTTGTCATCCATCGCTTCGTCTTCCAGATCGCTTTTTTCGTCTGAAATGCGAGTATAATTTGTCATGTCAGTTATACAGATCGCCCTTTTCGCAATCTTTGCAGGCCTGTTCATCAACTCAATCTGCTGCATCAGCCCTCGCGCTATCGATCATACGTCGTTCAAGCGTATTGCACCCTTCCTGGCGTCATGTTATTTTGTAAGCGATTGCACTTGGCTGTATCCATCTACTGCTGCGAATCCGCATTCAACGTTGTTTGCACTTAGCTGCAGACCCGTTTCCTACCACTCTCGGATCGCTTGCAGTGCCCGTGGCAACTCTTTGTTTGGATCTCTATCCTGAAACTCAGAGACCTACATCTTCGTTTCGATTTCGCGTGCGACAAAGCTCAATGCACTACATCCTCGTTTCGATTTCGCGTCCGACAAAGCTCAATGCGCTTCACCGGTTCATGTGTCAACCACAATGCGTCCGCACGGATGCTGATCCATGCAGCGTCGAGCTGTCGTCGACAACGAGCGAGCAGAATCGACCACTTCGATACTGGCTATGATGCTGATGACGAGACACGCACATCGAGTGGTTTTCATCTTGAAATATCGGGAGCCCAAGTCGATCTTGAAGCCACGTTGAATCGATCTATGCTCAACTATCGATTCGAACTACGTCCATTTTTTTCTTCACTAACCTGTAATTCATCACAGAGAGTTCGCCAAGTCCGATTCCTGTAGCCATTTCAGGCATGCGCGACAAAGGCTCGGGATGGCAGCACTTTCGAGCAGTTCGGAGGACAAGAGCGCGAAGAACTTAGTGTCTGCTCTTTGGTATCCGTTCCAGCGCGCCGGCGCATGCGCGTGCCTCGGCTTGCTACTCTGAGCTAGAGCCGCCAATCGATACATGTTACGTTTGTGACTCTGCTTTCCCATCGCGATGAACAGTCGACGCCCCGTTTTATACTTCAGTAGCTCTTACGTGACACTGGCATCGTGCTTCTTCATGGCTTTGAAATCGCTACGTGCGCGCTATGGCTCACAGCATATAAACTAGTCATGCCTATGTAAACGATCGCTCGACAAATGCGCTGTGTTGCGACCACAATTGCTATTCGCTGATGTGTGTTCACTGCCGAATAGAGCACACAATCGTGAAGTGTTGCGCTTCGTGGACGTTACCGAAACGTGTTTGCCATCCGCTTTTGTGTCGATCACGCTCCTCGCTTGCTACATTGTTTTCGCTGTTTAAATAACACCGCTCGACAAAGAGGACGTCCAAGCCACTCCGCCGTGGGTTTCAAGGATCTCTAGTTTTCCGGCGTTTTGCTGAACAACATGACGCAGATACGTTTTGAATCCGCACGGTCAATAACTGCCACCTCAAAGGGCCACAGCAAACGAGTGAGTGACCTGGTGTGGCGTCGACGTTGAAGTTGCACGATAAAGTCGATGAACCATCCGACACGAACACTCGCAAATCTTATCACAATCGCATCCATACTCCTGTAACTAACTGCCTGCTCTCGTCAGCCACCCATTCAACGACAACAACTGCGCGTCGAAGCTGCAGGAGCTTTTTCTCATCCGCATGGCCTCATCTGCCGTTGTATCGAAGCTAATTGAATGGCTCGAGTCCAATGGAACTACTGACAGTTTGTTGGCAATTCGATACCTCGGCGAGTACGAAGGCCATGGCGTGTTGGCAAAGCAGACGCTGCCCTGCGGTCAAGTGACATTGCAGGTCCCTTTCAAGCTCACCATGACGGTCGAGTCTGCCGCTCGATCTGACCTTGCAGCCGTGCTCGAGAAATATCCGCAGATCTCGTCCGACGAAGTGCTCGCACTGCATGTAATGCACGAGCGCAACAAAGGCACACGATCGTTCTTTGCCCCGTTCCTCGCGTCGCTACCGACTACGTTCGACTTGCCTGTTTTCTGGTCAGATACAGAGCTGAATGAGCTCAGAGGCACAAATGTGTTGCTGCTGACGCGGCTGATGCAACAACAACTGGAAAGGGACTTTCAAACCATTCACCAAGAAGTGACCAAAGCGTTTCCCGATATTTTTGCGTCGCTGCCAACACTGACGTTGGAGGATTATACGTGGGCCATGAGTGTGATCTGGAGTCGCGCGTTTGGTGTCAACAGGGGTGGAAAGTACTTGCGTCTACTCTGTCCAGCGATGGACATGTTCAATCACGACGTGAGCCTGTGCAACCCGCTGGATGACTTTGTTTCGTTCGATGACGAGAAGCAGATGATGGTCCACCATGTACCGACCGAAGTCACGAACGGCAATGCCGTGCACATTAGCTATGGACAATACTCGAATGCGAAGCTGCTGTATTCATACGGCTTTGTCGCGCAAGGCAATCCTCGACGAGCAGTGGACTTTTGGGTAAAGGTCCCGCCAGCAGATCCGTATCGGAAGCTGAAACAAACCATTTTGGATGCTAACGATCTCACAAGGGAACAGACGTACGACTTTTGTGGGACCCTCTTCCGAAATGACGTAGACGAGAGGCTACTAGCTACCTTGCGCGTGATCTTGATGAACGAGCAAGACATGCATCTGTACAAAAAGGTACGTTGCCTTCTGATTGATGCGTGTGAGTATCTTGTCGGCTTTGCACGGACGGAATTGTCGTAATGACACATCGTTTTCTGCTGCAGGCTTTCATGTTATCAATGATCAGCGTTCACAACGAATTGGCCGTCTACAACAATCTACAAAATGCCTGTCGCCGCAAACTCGAGACGTTTCCAACAACGTACGTGCAGCGCTTTTGTGGCAAATGTTGTTTACGTTAGTAATTGCATTCTGTCTTGCGTGGCTGAAACAGGCTCGAAGAGGATGAGGCGATTCTGACCAATGCAACGGAGAAGTCGAGCATCCGTTTATTGCTTGCAGTTCGTGTGCGCATCGAAGACAAACAAGTGTTTGCAGGAGTTATCGACACAATCGAACGATGGAAACATGCTCTGGCCACTTGTCCGGAGACGTATCCACCCAGCACCACAAGGATGTCGACTCGTTGAGGCAGACAACATGTACTCCATTGCGAATAGCTTTTTTATCAACCTCTAGTGATTGTTTACAGTGTCCCACACGGATCTCGACGTGGCGCAACGATCTTGCAACACTCTCTCAACCTTAGTTGGCCAGCCTGCGGCCAAGCAACTGGCGCAACACGCTCGGCGTGAAGTACGGCAAACGCTCCATCACCTCTTCGTCCGACAGGTATTTTGCGCCGCAAATGTAGCCACTGCATGTCGGTGATCCACAGCGGCAGTCAAACTTTTCATCCATGTCCCACTCGGTCGTAGAGTAGTCAAAAGTCAGGTGTTCGCCCTCTTTGATCGGCTTAATGGCCACAAACGACACTTTTGCCTCGCCTTCGACCACGTGGATACGCGTATTGGGATCACAACCGTGGTTCACAAACTCCAGTCCGCCCGTAAAATCTATGTGCTCGCTCGGGGTAATCTGCACCGTGAATCGAGTGGGCTTGGAGAACTGCACAGAAGGTATGAGTTATGGTGCAGCGCACACAGAGAGCCTGAAAGTTACGATCACCTGCTCTGCAAAAGCTTCGTACCAGAGTGCCAGATGCCGAGCCAATGACATCCCCCTTCGTGAAATTCTGGCCTGCCACGGCTGATCGCCAGTGCTCGTTCCTACACGAGAGAGCAAGCGACACACGTGCTCACACCATATATAGTCAGCCAAGTCACACGGATCGTTGTTACGGAAGCAGCAAACTCACAGTTGCTCCACGTAAAAACGTCCGTCGGAGCCTGATGAGGCGTCGATCAGGTCGCCGCTTTGCTCTGCGTCATGGCCATGAGCTCCGTTCGCATGCTGCACGTGAGCCAGAGACGTGAGAGCCGCAAAGCGGCGACGGGTGGTGGACACCACAGAGCGCGAGGTACAGCTGATGTTCCGGAATAGCATAACGAAAGATCGCAGCTGGACACGTTGGTGGGTGAGGTTTGGCTCGAGCTGAAAACCGAGTGGGCGAAGATATGACCGCATACGCGCATAACTCGTGGCAGGTAGGGCTGCTGAACTCGCACATGCTGATTTATGTATGCTTGCGTGTACCACGTTAGACAAGGCCGAGGGTTCGGTGGGTTATTATGTCTTCCCTTTCGCCCGTCATGCACTTGACCTGACACACGTCTAAGTGCGACGTAGATACAAGATAGCACGTTTTCACTCGGTGTTTACTCTATCTCTTCTTTACTTAATATGTTAAGTGATCGCTCCTCTAGCGATTGGTGAGACGAAGGATCGATATGGACATAGCGCTTGTAAGCGTGATTCTCCAGATGTTGCCACTTGACCTGGCGCACATGGATACAACTGATTGCGACAAGAGACGTTTTCAATTTTGCACCAAGTGCAATGCAGGGATATGAAACGATACTGAATCCTCGCTTACGATATACAGGACATTCTGGGCTCAACTCTGTCGTTCCGACCGCTCGCTGTCGTCGGCTAAGTTTGAAAACAATGATATTGAGAATCAGATGCATTGGCCGCATCAGCGTTAAATGTGACAAAATGCTCGCAATCTCAGACTGAACGAGCTAAAAGAATGACTGCAAGATGATCGTCTTCACTTGACGCATGGTCGTCAGCTTGACATGATAAGCAGTGAGTGCGAGTAGCACAACAAGAAGAACGCGAGACATTCCAAAGCATCCGCAGCTGCATTAGCGATATCATTCGATCCACCAGTACTCATGACCCGTCTGACATCTATGGACCACCCGACTTGCACACAGAAACAAAGATGTCTTGAAGCCGCGCTACCTGCAGCTTGCCGACGGTGCGCTTGCTAAAAGAAGCGCTCAATCGATGCAAGCCGTGACTGTTGGTGCACTTCATGATGCTCTGACTATCAAATTGCATAGGCCGGTGGTGTTTCAGGAGAATTTGATCGCATATTTGCTCATCCGTTGTAGCGAGCGTATGCCTTTTCGTACCCGTGCGCCATTCTTTTTGTACCTTGAGATGAACAATTGCGAATCTAAACACGAAGAATGAAGCGCATGCAGCCGCGAGCGTCGCCACGAAAGTCTTGATTGGTCAAGGAAGCCCGTAGGTACGAAACACGAGGCATCATAATGGAGCACAATGCGAGTTTGGCATCTCCGTGTCGAGTTGGAGAGAAGGAGGATCAACGAGATAGCAATCGCGCTTACAATAAACGCAGCGAAATCACAATTTCGTCAGGTGTGTCGTGTGAAGTTACGATGATTTCGAGAGGCACATGACATTTCTCGATACCTGAGTCGCCTATTCTCTACGGTGCTACTATGCATGCGAACACAAAGGCGTAAAGCGCGACAATCCAGTGGTAAAACATGCGATGAGTTTGTGCTCAGACGTCGAACGGTGCTATACTGCTCTCCGTAACAAATAAGATGGAAGTTACCTGGAAAAGGGCGGGGCCACCAACGTGGTGACGAGCGAGTGTTTCCGCATCTCTCGCTTGCTATGGATGAGCAATAGCGTTTTGCGGACATGCTCATCCGATACTCACATGCTGTAACGACTTATCCTTTAGTTATGATGTTTTGTTATGTCTGCAATTAATTGGTGCTCGTAGCGATGTTTGGCTCGATAATTATTTTGTTGCTTATTCCCATTCCAAATGTACCAGAAACTCGAAGAGCAGTTTTTACCTTTGATTTTAGTTTGTTCGCGATTTTTCTTTAGGCTTTTTATCATCAGATTAGGCTAGTGAATGTCTAGTCGTCGAGCGATGTTATCTACCGACGAATACACGCGCCAACCTCTAAACGGTGTCATACAAGCGAGAAGCAGTCCACGTCCGCAGCGCGATCGAACGCACGAGTTTATCGTGACTCGTTCGTGCACGACCACCACGGAAGCGATATTGATGTGCCAACAATCAGGATGACGTGAATGGATAACCTAACCTTTCCGTCAGCGATTTTCTCACTGCATCAATGGGCCACCTTTACGTTGACAACAGTGCTGGACATTATTACAATCGATGTCAGCTGAATCCATCGTCAGGGGTAGATCGGTAAACGCATGAGGCGCTAGAGTGCGCATGCTTTTTGTAGTTCGCTGTCCACTATTTCGATTTGCAAAGGACACACGAGAGCGCAAATCTCATTCCTTGACGACCAAAGCATTGCTGCTTCTTCAAACAAGCGGAATGAATAGTACAATAATCGATTTACGCGCTCGGAGTACAATGCAAAAGCGCGGAGACGAGATAGACACAAGCTGACGTTGTCCTATTTTCGCAAAACATAAAAAAACATCGATGAAAGCAATACACACTTGAGAGTGCAAGTGCTACTGACTGACTGACGCGACACACACGAAACTGGCCCAAGCCTTTAGTGCGCACTAGGCGGTGCTACAATCGTCAAAACCTGCCTAAGAGATTGCGGTCTGTTTCTGACCCTTTATAATAGCCATTTGGGGGAAGAGTGCAAGAATTATCACCACGATTTGAAAGCTTGCCCTGTCCAATGAAAAGGTCCCGTCGTCGGACTGGTGTGCGAGCTGATCCACTCGTTTACTTCGCAATTTGCTCTTTCGCGCCTAGACGACCGAACGCGACGATGCGCATCTTCCACTTCGTACTTGTGGCTTGTACTGCGACTTTGGCAGGCAGTACGAACGCTTCGGAGCCATCCAGCCGTACAATGACGAACGCTGAAAACGAGGCCGCCATTCGTTCCGCTCACGATGGCGTCGCTGTCAAGAAAACGCTAGAGGTACAGGACCACAGGACTGGCGAAGAACGGATGGAGCCTATGATGTATACCTTGGAGGAGATGGAAGCGGCATCACACGAGCTGATCAACGGATGGCAAAGAAGTGCTCCAGTTGAGGTGGGGACCTTACAAGAGAAACGGCCGGAGACGCACTTTCAAAGTTTGATGAAGCGCCTTTCCACGTTCCGGCGTGAGGTCCATCGAGAAAGCCCCACTGGGCAACGTGTAGCTACTTTGGCGCCGAAGGGAAGAGCATTCAAGCGAGGCGATCCGGATAGAGCGACCCGAGCGTCAGGTCGTGCACGTCCGAAAGCAACGGCGTCGACGAAAGCTAAAATGTCTCCAGTTGAAGTGCATCCTCTCGAGTTCTTCAAGAAGATGATTCCCGGATATGAGGACGGTGAAATTCCTACTGCAGCCATGGTTTACGAGAAGCTGGGGATGTACATCAAGAAATACAACGCGGCAAGATCAGATACACGACCCGTCAGGATGTTTCAGACATTGTACCACGGCTTCGGTGATTTGGCCGAACTCGCATCTTTTATGTCGATTTTGAAGCTCAATGGCATCAATGCCCAAGATTTACAGCTCCTGGAACAGTTGCTATATACATACTTGATGCTATGCAAGACGCAGTTCGATGAAATTGCTCTGAAGCTGGCAATCCCAACACAGGGACAGTCTATCTTAGGACACCACAACCTGGACTTCTTCGTTAGATACATCTCGACGGTCATGGATGTACTTCCTTCGGAGCATCAAGAAATCTCCACGCTTCTAACGATGATGTTTGGGAAGGAGCAAGCTGCATCCGTAAAGGAGAAAGCAGAAGAGCTGAGCTCG
>CANTFL010001104.1:0-11175 GCA_947650285.1 Hyaloperonospora brassicae | reverse complement strand
AGCTAAGAACGATCCCTGAACTCAGCTCGTGGCGGCTCAAACGTTTGTCTGAGCCGATACTTGAAGTCATCTAGTGACCTAAACACATGTGGGTCGCTACTCTCGAGCCCCAGAGACCAAGTTTTGGCACGTCCTGCCAAGTGGGTCTGAGTAAATGTGAGTTTCATTTGCTCATCTTTGACGCGACGAGCCCTTAAGGCTCTGTCGAGTTCGACAAACCACAGTAACAGGGAGTCTTCCGGGACTCCACTGTACTTGGAGACGTCAACTTTCATGACTTCGGGACGACGCGCATGTGCCGTCCCGCCCACAGCAGCATGGAATTGCTGCTGTCTCAACAGCTATGTCTGTTGAGCACCGAGTTCTCTCAACTGCTCGGCCTGTTGAGAGCCTTGCTGGCGAAGCAAGGCTACTTTTTCCCTTTCGGCGACAAGTTCATTTTGAATGAACTTGGCTATAGCGGCATGTTGTTGGTCTCTGTCTGGAGACTCCAACATGGCGCAAATGACAAACTCGCCTACGGTAGAACTCATTCGTTCTACCGCACCCAATTCGATCCCACTCAAATAAGTAAACCCTTCACGCGTGGCGTGAAAGGCCTCTTCATCATCCAACATGTTCATGTTGGATGCTGTGGTCCTTAGAAGGACTACAAAGTTCTACCAGGTGTAACGGGGCACACCCTTGCGTGAACTTAACGCAAGGGTATCTTACCCCGACAGACGTACACGAGGCAAACGAGGAAGCGTAGATAAGGGAAAAGTATAACTGTTATATAAATATAATTAAGTCTTTAACCACTGTCTCTCTGTTTGACTTAATTCAATTATACTAATCTAACTGAATGTATGACGACGTCTACTCACCACTCATTGCGCGCGTCTTGCGGCGTTTGATAGGTTGATATCATCAAGATATTAACCTATGAACAGACTCTTTGGTCGACCCATCAATATTACCACTATTGGTGATATTGTTCAAAGAATATTCAACATAATATTATTTATTGTCATTATCTCTTAAATGACAATTTCCATAAAACGGGCTGCCCCGTTACACTCGGTGCTCGATAAAATTTTCTTCGTATTTGTCGCCCACAGAGTAGTGTTCAGAGCGTGCAAAACAATGCCGAACCGTTTGCGATCGTACTGTCTGGCCAATACTGGACGCAGATATAGCATCACGTGCATGACAAGACTCTTCGGCATTCGCGATGCCAAGTCTTGTGGAGATACCAGAGCCATTCAGTAAAGCTAGTGAGTATGCCATGTATCTACAGCGTGTCCGTCAGTAGAAAAACTCAGACACCTGTGCGCTCATGAAAGTGCGGTCGAAAGCCAACTTTATCGCATCCACTGCTTTCATCAGTGTGACTCATGTACCCCATCACGTCTCTCTTAGCACGTGAAAGAACTCGTCGGCTATTTCGCGCTACTTCGACCCTAACAATATTATCATTAACCTCTAAAGTCACGCGTATACGCACGACGCCTAGCCGTCTCGCGCTGTTATTTAAGCACACGCCCTCAATGCTTGGAACTGCCTCTCAAGTTCTTGTGCAAATGTGATCATATAAACATGAACGTCGATCGCCAGCGGCATTCGCGTTTGTCCACTGACATGCGTTCCTCTGGTCGATAGTTTGGATGGTGTTTGCCGCAGTCTCGCCGGATCGATATCTAGATTCGCAGCCTATAAATACGCCAAATCCCTCAACCCAGCTTCCCAAGTGCCGCCTCTTTTGCGACTCTTGCATTTGTACGGTCCTCCAGTTCGCGCGCACGTACTTTTAGCATTGGTAGTGTTGTACTGAACGTGATGCGAGGTGCTTCTAGAGTTTGCTTGCTCTGAATTGACGTGTCTCGTCCTTCTTCAAGTCGAGCTTGACCTGCGCAATGCTCGACTTTGACTTGATTCGCTTCTTCCGCCAAATTTATCTTCCGTGCGGGGATATCTTGTGCTTCCACTCTTACCACTTCAGCCGTATTGGCTTCTCGCGCCATAAGAATTCTCTTTTGTTGAACCCTTCTCGCTTTTGCTTGTAAGTACTGTACTCTCCTTCTCGTACAGTGCGTTTCTTCCAGTTCTTACTGAAGTTTAGTGCATCTCGTTTTTGCTTGCAGCCGGGCTAGAGTATGCGCCAGTTCTCTGATATTTGCTTCGCTTGCGCTGTCATCAAATTTTGCTTTAACCGCTGAAACTTTACTTCTTCTTGCAAGTTGTGCATTGCCTACCGCTTATATCCATCCGCTACGCCTACCGCTACTCCCACCTCTGCTTTCTGCATGTCTCGTGCTTCAGCGGCCGATTCTGGTTCCTCACGGGCCGCCAAAAACTAGTTTGTTCTGCTTCCATTCTTGACGAAAAACTCGCCTCTCAATCATCAAGACCAAGCGGCGTGATCTCGAATTTATAAAAAAAGGCATTAAGGTCTCCAACCTCAATCGGCGTCACATTCGACATTCCCGTCAACGAAAATCAAAAAGTCGCTGCTGGTTTCGTCGCTGGCACAAACTACCTTGACAGCAATCTACTCGCCGGTCCAAACGTCGTTCGTCGGCGGCGGTAGCATCACTACTACTCTCTCTGGTCATTTTAGTATTCCAGAAATCGCGGATCGTTATTCGATAGCAAGCGCGAGCTTAGGTCGCATGTCATCTCCATCATTGTCACTCGACTTGATTATTGACGTCTGCCCGAAAGGTTGCGTGTCGCGTCGTCTACAGATGAACACCGCTGATGTGCATTTAACCGCAGGAGCGGGCTCGTCGTCGTTTGATGTACTTGAACACATAGCCGATTGGACATTGACGATCGTTTGCAAGGGGACGTGTGCGTTCTCTGTGGGGTTTTGTAGACTGTTGTACCTTGCGATTACGTGCCTTCTCTCACTCACTTATTATCACCATCGAAAATACAATCTTCTGTCACGATCTATGGAACTCAGTGAGTAATCTTCTCGTACGAACTGATCAGTCTTGTGCAAGTTTTTTAGCCATCAAACCTTCGCATTGCCGTTCACGAACTGTTACAAATGCTACTTAGGGTAGTGTGTTTGACGCATATTTATAAAAATTACCATTTTGTATCTGTGGTCAACAACTATATATTTCTACGGTCCCACGTGTCGATTTCTAGTTCTTCGCCAAATATTCGAATGAATAACAGAATTGAAATCAACTCTACCATCGATCCAACCAGTCTGTTCCGTCCCACAATCAATTAATAGTACGTTCTCAATCACTCGTCTCAATAACAGAATTAGATACTAACTCCACTATTAATCCAAACAACCATTTTCTCCCTACTAGTCATTCAGTCAAACAGCACTCACTATTGTCTCAATAGCAAGCCAACAAACCAACTTTACCATTAAGCAAAAGACCAGTAAATTCCATTACATTATCGTTAATTGAAGTCCCCCTACTATTTCTTTTAATAATACAGCTAACAAACCCACCATATATCAAAGCATACAACTAGTTGGTCCCACAAACGAATTAATAATACCTCACAAACATTCATTTCAATAATAGAATCAGCAAGCTAGCTCCACTATCAATCCAAAAGTCTGTTTGACATCACCAAGTCATCCATAGAACTTCCCTAATCATTCATTCCAATAATAGAATTAATAAGTTGCCTCCACTATCAATTTAAATAATAAGTTGAATTTATAATTAACAATCGATATATCAGTCCCAATCATTCTTATGAAAAGTAAAATTAGCAAGCCAACAAAATTACTATACACATTTAATGCACGTGTTTAATACTCGTACTCGTCTAATCCCTTCCGTTTGCAATGCTAATGTGCCCACGTGATGCTTGTAAGGACATCATCAGTCCTAAAATGTGCAATGGATTGCAATTGCTGCCATACGATGTCTCTGTAGAAATTAATGATAAGTATTTACGTAAACTTTGCCAATTTTCGTTTTTTCGCACTACGAATCAGCTGCACCAAAAATTAAAAGCAATGCAATCTTAAACGATTTAATAGATGCCGTTGTGGAATGTCTTGTAGGACTAAATGTGCTTATCCCTGGTATCACACGATTCATTGTCGCCCATTTCGATAAGTATTGTAAAAGTTACGTACCAAGTCATTATAAAGATCATTCGTAGCAATTTAGATGGACCGGGTCCGTCTTCTGTTTCCGTTGATCACATTACTGTGCACTATAATTTTTAAACGCGCTATATATTATGATACACAAAACATGAACATTACCATGGCATCATCATGCTTTTGTATTATCGCGGGTACCGGCTTTGTTTGTGGCATCGCTTATCAAGCATTTTCAGTGTATTGTATAACGTATATTCTACAAATCAACATGACGGAGCTGCAACGGACGTAATTTCGTTCTTAGCAGAGCACAAAAGTAAGTCGGTCTTTGCATCGCATGCGTTGCTGTACGCATAGTAACACTAAGATCTCGTCCGTGATATTTATCGATGCATGGTAACGATCCCAGCATATCGTCGTCATTGCGAGTTTGCTACGTACTTTCTTTTGATATTACGCAAGCACCCACGCACCATCTACAACAAATCCCAAAATTGAATGTAGCCTACCATTCGGTCAGCTACATACAATTTTTTCTTATCAATTTTACTTGTCTGCAAGTCGTTTACGTTGCCTTATGTCGTATATTATACATACGACACAGCATCTTGTACGCGCAATTTGTAAACGACGCTTTCTCGTCTCATCCAATGATAAGGAGTTGGACCCGGCCGAAATGACACCTACCACTCAATACGATAGTAAACACGAAGATGGTATGATGAGTACGAAGAAGCGTGTCTATTTATCAGAACGATGAACGATACTGTTAGAATACGCTTCAAGCGTTAAACGTATCATATTATTCCTGCTAAACGGGGGTCGACAGTTTAGATATAACAGTATTTCGATCAATGCAATGAGAAAGGATATACAGCTGGTAAGCGTGTAGTATACATATGGTCTTAGTTCTGTGCATACTTGGTCGTAGTATACATTGATTGTGCGTGACCAAATTTTTATAGTTGCTGCATTCTCATGGTCGCTATCATCAGTATTGTTTTTGTTTTCGTAATTTGGAGCGTTTATATGTATACATATATTTGGCCATATCGTTATTTCCATAACTACTCTTGCATCTGAGTTAACATTTTTTGCGGTAAAGATGCTTTGGATGCTCTGAAACGATTAACGTATTGCTGTCATCGTATCGATGTTACTGTCGCGGCGGGGTAGACCACCTCACAGGCAAGCTTAGCCTCGATAATAGCATTAACTAAAGCAATCTTCTTCGTATAAGCTTTGGTTAGCCAGTACTGTGATTTAATCCGCAAGAAAAAATGCAGGATAATCACTCTTTTCTCACTTCATTTACATCAGAACCCCTCCTAGCTAATACAGTTGGGCGGATGGGAAAAAGTGAGGTAGTATGGGATATTAGGTATGAGGGGTTAGGTAGTCACCTAATCTTCCTATCTTGCCCAACGTCTGGCCGAAAACGTTTAGTAACTACAAGGGATTATTAGCAAATAGAGGACAAGCCAAGAGTGGTTCTGTTGTATTATTTTGCATTGCCCTATTTTGCGAATGGAGACTTGCTTCTTTTCCAGCAATTATCAGACCGAGCAACTCGTATCCACATGCGGTGATACTTGGAACCAACTGCCCCCGCACCCTCCACTGCTTTTTCTCTTATTATTGCCCCATATTTGCCGTGGATTTGCTTGTCTTGTCCCTCACTTTTAACCGTTGATCGATCCTCCGAGGTCCCAACTACTTCAAGTCAAGTGTATAACAAGGTTGCCAGTTCCATAATATTATCACGTACAGAGGTAAAAATCTTTGAGAGACTTCAATATTAACTTTGGAGATAATATTCATAATATAATAATATCAGATAATATTGTTGCAATTACTTTATAGTTCTACTCATTGGTTGATAATCATAAATCAACTCCACCAATCGCTGCTAAACGCGCGTAATAACTGGCGACCAAGGAGTCAACATAGTTTCATGAAGATACATATAATTTTGCAAGGACTTAAGTGATGATTCGCTCAGGAGTTAATCAAATTGAAACAGTTTTACTTTTCTATACCCGGTTCAGAGGTTCCTTCTAATGTTTCCTCCTCACGGCGTGTACGTGAGGTTTCGAGGCACCTTTGCTTACACTGAGAACTGTGTAGGATAGCTTGTAATGATTGACACTGCAAGCGCAAGGTGTCCCGTTACAAATTGCATATTGCAACAGTATCGTCGAAAAAGGCGCGGCGACCAGCCATGTCATGTCGGTATCTACCGCACCTCTTCCTGCGAAGCACCTGGTTTACGAAGATGTGCTGTGTAGAAACGGCGTGACCAACGTACTTAATGGGTCAATTCGAATATGACGGATGAGTTGCGATGAAGCGAACTCGGAGCGATATGTAGCGCGCACCACTTTTGTATACTTATTATTGGCACCGCACTGCGCAAGTGTGCCAGCTAGCGTCTCGGAGCCGGTATCCCCGCGGTACCACAGTGTCGTGTCACTGGCTCGACAGCACTTGAGGAGTCTGCGGTTGCAACAGGGCTCGTCTTTCTCCTCGACTTGCACACTTGTTACTATCGAAAAGGGCATTTCGATTCCATTTATTATTCAATGAAATCGTTACTCGAGCTCCCAATCGTCGCATCCGATCGACACCTTGACAACTTGTAGTATTGAATGTGCGTTTTCGTCTCCGTTCTTGTGTGTATGGGCCTTATGAGCTTTTTGTTCGACAAATCTCGACGACAGTGTATGAAAGGCTCCTCTACTGTTGTTGGTAGTGCACCAAATACGTGCTTCGTGGACTTCTGCAAAAGTACGCAGCCTACCGCGCTTTGTACGGGTTCCCATGATATGGTTTGCGCCTTCTTTCTATCCCATCTTCGTGTCCTATAGACCACAAAACAGGTCTAGTGTTAACGGGCCGCTGTGCTATCTGCTTTGCATTATGCTCACGATGGGTATCGCGCTTGGCTCAGATAGCTGATGAGCATAAGAATATGACTGGAGGGGAAATGGGTTTAGTATCACCGAATCTGAAATGGAGCTCTAGCTTGCAGCAATGTAGCATATAGAGCAAAGAATGCATAGAATGCGTAGACTAGCCTGCTGAAGTCAGAGACTGCTGTATCCAGCCGACCAACTTCCTGGTACCCCACGAGCATTTGTAATGTGAGCATGTCTTCTGTCAGTCATAACCACAGGAGAAAGAGCTGGTGTCAACAGTAGTATTACGCTCCAATGTTGTTACGTTCTCCGCAAATGGCTGGTGCGTCAGGTCACTTCGAGTCGATACTATTGGTAAATTTGCGGTTATAACAAAGTCATCTGCAAGAAAAAAAGAGTGAGGCCTTGCTTTAGTGACCCCGTTTGGCTGTGGTGGAAGGGCTTATGTCGGCCCCAGTAGTGACAACACGGTCAGATACCGTTCATACTCGCTTTTGAGCACTGCATCGTTCTTTATCCCCGTCTTGCTCATGGTGGGCAGTTTAGTTTACATGCTGAAAGTGATGCAATCCGTTGCTGGTACCATGCACCGTTCTGTTCCGTTCTCCTTCCTCCTAGCCTACTCTCTCACTCCCATCAACCAAAGCTGCTCAAACCTCGATCGATGTGGCGCGTGGCTTTGCCGTCGATTCGTTGCAACAGCCAAGCGATTCCAAATGTACCAAAAGAGCATCATGGGTTGCACTCGACAGCAAGCAGGCAACGCCCATCCCAGCGCTTTTTGTAGTAAGCAGCAATGCGACGACCATCGTCTCGCATTGCGATCCATTCAGCCCGCTCCTCCGCAGTCAGGCCTGGCAGTAAATCCGTTGTCATGTGGTAATCTGTCTCGGTATCGTGCAGCATCAGCAGCTCGCCGGCTTCATCATATCGGAGACGCTGATGACCGCGGACAATCGCCATGTTTGCCGAAGGATCGTTACTATATACTGCTCGTTTACCAAATGGGATCTTGCGTTTGAGAGATCGCCCGACGCCATCTTGCTGCAACCCTCCTTCTGGCAATCCCGTGATATCGGCAAGCGTGTTGAGAAGGTCGTAATGCTCTGCAGCATCATCGATCACTGTCCCCACGTCATCACCTAGTCGGCCCTCGGCAATGATGGCAGCTGGTACGCGCGTAATCGACTCCTCATGCGCATTCGGAAATTTGCTCTCAGGTCCTTGACCGTGGTCTCCAACGATGACAACAATAGTGTCGTTGAGTATACCCTCCGTCTCCATACGGTCCATGAATTTACCCAACTCCATATCGGTAAAGTATCTCACCTTTAAGTAACTCTCGACTTGGTCCGTTTCCTTCTCTCCTGCGAGCAGCTCGGTGAAATCGGGCTTGTCGACCTTCTCATACCATTTCGGCAATAACTTAAACGGTACGTGGCTCGAGATAGTGTAGTGCGTCGAAAACAGAGGCTTCTTTGACTCTCCTCGAGCCAACCTCTCTTTCTGTTCTTGTTTCTTTTCCACTAACAGGTCTCCCAGAAGCTTAAAACTGACATCATCATGTACGCCCCAGAGTAGTGCTCGAGTCTCTGCACCATTCCAGTCACCGTGCCGGATACCGAGCTTTTTCTCTGCCAACGCTTTCATTTTAGTGACTTCCCACACGGTATCAAAGCCATGGCTCGGAAGAAAGATGTCCCAGTTGTCTAGGGTGATGGAAGATCCTGTAGTAAAAAATGTCTCGTATCCCTTCTCGGCAAATAGCTGCGGCACACCTGAAAGCTTCGTGTCATTTCTTCCTCCAGTGATACCAGTCTTGTAAACGCTTTGGTAAGGAACCTGAGCAAACAGGATACTTTCCAACGAGCGACTTGTGGGCATACTCGACCAAATATTGCGTAGCGCCACGCCGCGTCTTGCCCATCGATCAAAGTTCGGAGTAATCGTCATGTTCGTGCTCTTGAACAACTCCGATGGGTCCTCTTCGCCCACGAGATAGCGCGAATCGCGAAACCGAAACGACTCGACTGCAATGATCAGCACGTTCGGCGGATCAGCGGCGTCGACACTGACGTTGAACGCCAGGTCACCTTGGAAGCCCGAAGTGCGTCGGTACAGTGTGTTGTTTCCGTAAAGCTCATGCAGCTCTGTGGCATCGACGTATTTCTCTGTCCACGGCTGCTCGTCATTAACATTTGTAGGCTCCACGTATTGGAGGGAAGGCTGAAACGCCTGTAAAAATAACTCGTTCAGTGTCGCATTTAGCGCTATATATGCGACCAGAGTAGAGCACGCACTACAAAGTGCCATCACCATCGACGGAAGAACGACAAGTCCCACTACAACGGTAGACGCTTGCAGAGCATGATAGTACTTGTGTCTTCGTTGCACGTTTTCACCACTCGATGGCGAGCCGATTTCGATGATCTCAGCATCCGTAGGGCTATCGGTACATCCGTCCTCCAGAGCCACCGCTTCATACATCACGCCTTGTACTGACTTCCCACTGACTTTCAAGTTCAAGAGACGCGCCGGGGATTGCAACAGCTGTGTTGGATTCCACATTGCTAGGTCAGCCCAGCTACTTAGCACACGCACAAGTGCAAAAAAGGTGGCGATAACAACGAGGAACCACGCAGTACCGTAAGCCGCGTAGACTTCCTGGGTAGAAATCGGAGCAGCTTTGAGATTCGCTCTCTCTCGAAACAAAGTAGCCGACAAGCCAAACGAGAACCTCATATGCTTGTACACGACGAGCATCAGGTCTGTGACGGGTGGAGCTATCACGACAAAACACAACAGCCACGAGACCACAAACGCTGTTATTGCTCCAGCCATTCTGATTGCCATTCCATTCGATGCCCAAGGGCGCTTTGCCAACGAGCGCCGGACCGTGTCGAAGAACCACAGAGTCGTTGCAAAATAAGTGGCACAGACGACGTCTTCTAGGAAGCCAACGCTCAGCGCCAACACTTTGACCACCACAGTGTTGTCCTTCGGGCTTCCGTACATATCGAGCAGCGCCGGTAGAGCGAGACACCGACTGATGGAAAAGAAGAAGAGGGCGAAAGCGTAGACGAACAGCCACCCGAGCCACGGCATCGCGTCGACATCGGATAACTGGAACGACGTGCGGCACCAGCGCCGACGTGGGATTTCGGTATCCGATACACTGTCACCAGTGAGACGTTCAGCGCTTTGTTCGTCCGCGTCAGGGGAACAAAGTCGAGGGGAAGGAGAGCGCTCGGGACGGCCATTCGAGTCCATGAGGAGCGTCTTCGTGGCAGCTGAAGGGATTATGTCCGACTACTGCACGTCTGACGTGTCTGCCAGTGGGACGTCTCCGATTCAATAGGGTTACGAACGGACGATTTACTTGTCCCGCGTGTTGTGGAGATCGCCACACTGCTCCAGATCTGAATCACGGGATTCGCTCTGCGATTTGCTGTCGCGGCTGCCTCTTTCGTCAGACCCAGACAAGATCAGCTGTAATGCTGCACGAACAATAAAGCAATTTCAAGAGTTACGCCGGTATTGTTGTTGACTTAAGTCACAGGCGCGGCCGGCGGGCTCCACGTTCAAATGAAACATTCGACAGCGCCGCATAATGCAAGTGTATAGTGTCAGGGCTTTAGATCTGACCACACCGGACAGCATTGGACGAGTCGTGGCGTGGTGAGACTGCGACCAGTAGCCTGTCATGTTTTGGTACGATGGAAAGAAGCGGAATTCACTGACGATCGCCGCAGTAAACTGAAAGGATCAGCAGACGACGACCGACCGCCAACAATAATCCCTCGAGTTAGCTAAGATACTAAGGGTTTGTATTCGATGCGTATCTGCTCATCTGCGCATTCTCTAAAGCGTCCTGGGGCAGCCCGTTACATGGAATTGTCACTTTAAAGAAACAATGACAATAAAGAATATTTAGTTGAATATTCTTTGAACAATATCACCGATAGTGGTGATGTTGGTGAAGCGATCAAAGGGTCTGCTCATTGGTTAATATCTTGATGATATCAACCCACCAATCGCCGCAGGACGCGCGCAATGAGTAGTGACGAGACGTCACCATACACTCAGTTATATATACATGATAAGGTCAGGTTAAACAGAGAGACAGTAACTAAAGACTTATTTATAGGGCTGAGTTCAGGGCTCGTTCAGAGCTCCTAAAACTCT